>PVIR01004752.1:0-76756 GCA_004026965.1 Petromus typicus
AAAAAAAAAAAAAAAAAATTTCCTTTCCAATATGCCCGGGAGGACCATCTGTACTACACTTTGCAGTGTGGTAATACAGGTATTTTGTGACTTGCCCTCAGGAAATGAGTAGAGAATAGTATTTTGTTGCTTGCTAAAACATCTTGTAAAAAGGAGCCGGTTTCACATGTGTGTGGGTTAATCATTTTGAATGACCCCTCTGAAAGCCTGCAAAGGTATTTGTCCATGAAATATTCCTTCTCATTTGCTGGGTTCAGAGAAAAGGAGAAATCATTGTTTATCCCAACGATACAGGAAACATTTTTATTTAAGCCTGTTTCATTTGTGGATGCTGGCAGATAGAAAAGGTCAACAGAATAAAACAGCCAAGACTGTTGCAATAGATATCAAGTGGGGGAAATTTAATAAATTAATGTCATTCAGTTGCTTTTTTCTCCATGACCCAACTCTTCTTGGTTATGGGAAAAAAATATGGCAAAGACAAATCAACCACAACAATGCAGATGTTGGCCACAGTAGATCTATAATTACACGAACTCAGGGAATACTCTGGGGTCTTAGGCAGTTCACACTGCTTAGTATGTTGTATTGACGTGGCAAACTGAAACCAAGTGGAATGCCAAAACACCAAGCAGGAAAAAAAATACAGTGGAAGCCAAATGATTGTTGTCATTTGTAACTCACTTTTGATCAAAACTGACATCTGCAGAGTCAATTTTGTAGAGAAAAATGTTCAGTGTGATTGTAGAGGGTGCCCTGTATGCTGGGAAGTCAGTGAGCAGGACCTACAGAAGTGGGTATTTGGTCCACTGAAAAGGCAAACATGATGTTGCTTAAAAACAAATCAATAAATTACCTGGGTTTTCTTTCACTAAATTATATTCAGACTACTGGAATGAGTAACTAAAATTCCAGCCTTTGCATAATTGTCAGTTATATTTAAAAGAGAAAGGAAAGGAAATGTCTCCACTGTTTAAAAGATGTAGCAAGTGCAACCTGATCTTTCTATGTGGAAATGTCCAGGTGATAGTGTGGACATTTGGTAAAAGTTATGCTGTATTAATTAAGAGGGCAGAGGGTCAGCAGCATTCTGAAAGCCTTAGCTTTATGATCTTATCCAAGTCATTGAACTTGGCTGATCCGTGAGTGGATTGGATGATTTCTTAGATTAAAGCCTTAATATAGAAAAATTTATGACACTAATGTTCTGTGATGCTATGGAGTAAACTAACACCACCCCAAAAGCTAAGAGAATACTTTCAATGACAGTGTTATGGTCTGTGTTCAGATGTCCCCCCAAAGCTTCATGAAGTCATAGGTAGGGCTTTTTCAGAGGTGGCTGGATCTAGAATGAGTGATGTTAAAATTGATTCATGCTGCAGTGCTAGGACCATGGGCACTAGGATTAAGGGTGTGAGTGCTACAAATACTGATTAGCCAGAATAAGATATAACGTACAGAAAGAGCTGTAGCTATGCCTCTTTGGTTTGCTACCTTCTTCCTGCCATGATCTAGTTCTCTTCTGTGATGCCTGTCTGATATGCCATCCTGCTTTGGAGCCAGACAATGATGGACTGAAACCTCTAAAAACTGTGAGCCAAATAAATCTTTCCTCCTTTAACTTTGGGTATCAGATATTTTTTCTCAGTAATGAGAAAAGTAACTTTGACAGATTTTATGAAAAAATGGTAATACTCCATTCGTAAGCCTTCATTAAGTGCCTTCTGTGTAGCAGGCAGTGCATGTGTAAGGCAGGTACTGTGACCTTTTTGAAAATGAGAGAATTGAGGTACAAAAATCTTCTTTTGCAAGATTCTACTTCAAAAATCTCATAGAAGGCTGGAGTGTAGCTCAGTGATGTAGTGCCTGCCTGGAAAATGCAAGGTCTTGAGTTTGATCCCCAGTAACAACAACAAAACATCTCACAGACAGTAAAAGGGGGGATTGTGAGTTAAACACAGAGCTTTGTAGTGCCAAGCCTGGGCTCTTCCATTCTACCAACCCACCTTTCTTGGCACAGAACGTGGGCCCACAGTCAGATGCTATTTCCAAGTCCTTCCTGTATCTGGATGGAGCCCCTGTCTACTTTTGCTAATGGAATATGGCCAGAGTTGACCATACTTTTTCAGATCTGCCCACAGAAAGGCCATATGACCTCCTCCTCTCTTTCCCCAGACTATGTGACTAGACTCCAAGGGTTCCGAGGTGGTGACATCATTCATTAGGAGGAATCTGGATCTTTTATTTTACTGCTCAGCAGAAAACTGTCCAGGAGTGGTGGCTCCTGCTTGTCATCCTCGCACTTGGGAGGCAGAGGCAGGAGGATTGGTGAGAATTCAAGGCTAGCCTGGACTACACAGTGAGTTCAGGGCCAGCTTGAATACAAAGCAAGACTTTGACTCAAAAAACTAAAGAAAAGAAAACTGTCCAAGAAAGTCACTTACCAAGAGAATCTACATCAGATCCACGTTTCTTAAATGAGAAACAAAACTGGATTCTATTAGGCTTCTGAGATTTTAAAAAATTGAATTCTTTATTGGTATATTTTATATACACATTACGATTAGGCTTCTTAGATTTTGAAGCTGAGGATTTCAGCAACTATTGACAGAACCTCCAAATTCAGTTGTGTGTGTGTGTGTGTGTGTGTATTTAGTTAAGAAACCAACTTCATTTTTGTCCTTCAACAAAGAATCAGAACTGTCATATGAATTAGTATCTCACAGAATTATAATACTTGACACATAAAAATACAGGATTATCCCTTCAGTTTGAATTTTAGACAAGCAATGAACATTTTTATAGTATAAACATAATCTGTGCCTTATTTGGGATGTTCTTACACTAAAAAGTTATTCACTATCTATGTGAAATTCAAATTAAGTGAAAGCGAAAAATTAAATGCAATGCTTCCATCATCTATCTATCTATCTATCATCTATCTATCTATGTATCTATTTATCTTTCTACTACTTCATCAAATAATTGACATACAAAAGCTGTATGTGAGCTACTTCAGAGGCTGAGGCAGGAAAGGCACATGTTCCAGGTCACCTGGGCAATTTAGTGAAACCTTGTTTCAAAGTAAAACAAAAAAGACTGAGGAAGGGCCCGGGATTTAGCTCAGTGGTTCTGGTGCCTGTCTTGCAAGCGGAAGGACCCGGGTTCGATTCTCCGGTAACCACATACCATACTGGACATGGAGACTCACACCCAGCAGCAACCAGTACCACATACCACGGTGCCGGGCGTGGTGGCTCACACCTGTCATCCCAGCACTCCGGAGGCAGAGGCAGGAGGATTGCTGTGATGTGAGTTGGAGGCTGAGCTCAGGGCCAGCCTGAACTACAAAGTGAGACCCTATCTCAAAAAAAAAAAAGACTGAGGAAGTCTAGAGCACTTAGCATAAGTTTCTTTCTTTTTTTTTTTTTTTTTTGAGACAAGGTCTCACTTTGTAGTTCAGGCTGGCCCTGAGCTCAACCTCAAACTCACTTCACAGCAATCCTCCTGCCTCTGCCTCCCGAGTGCTGGGATGACAGGCGTGAGCCACTACACCCGGAGGTGTGGTATGTGGTGCTGATTGCTGCTGGGCGTTGAGTCTCCACGTCCAGTATTGTATGTGGTTACCGGGGAAGTGAACGCGGGCCCTTGCGCTTGCAAGACAGGCGCCAGAACCACTGAGCTAACTGTATTTCCTTCTCTGTGGTTGGCCTTTTTCAACGGGCATAATTTCCTGAAATGGCAGGATTTCAGGAAGGGCTTCTAAATTGGGCACAGGGACTAATCCTCTCAGTAAGTGATGTTTACTAAACTGTGAATGGAAAGCTGTGAGAGTAAACCACATGATGAGCCAAGAAGAGAAATTTCCCGGAAGATGCTAAGTTAGGAGAACATTTGGTCTGTTTTGTTTGAGGAATTGAAAGGAGGCCTGTGCCATGTTTGTATGGCTTAGAGGGAACAGTCCCTACATGGGAGGGCAGCAGGGCTGCCCTGCCCCCCCACCTCCTCAGGCTGGACTTTACCTCGTGTGAAGAAGTCTGAGTGATCTACTGTTAGATGCTTCTCAAATAACGTATGGAGGGAAGTGCTGAAGCAGAAGTAGCAAGGCCAGTTAAGATGACATTACAGCAATTCAGGAAAAAGAAATGTTGCAGTATCTATAGCTGAAGGTTGCTCACTAGGCTTTCCAGTCCCACACATTTTCAGAATACTCTCTCTCCCTTCAAGAGATAAAGTCTAGCTCCCTTCTGAACCTGGGAGAGACTGAGCTGCTCTGACAGGTGGGACGTGGGGAAGAAGATCATGACTTCCAAAGCTAGGTGATAAGAGGCGAGACGGCTTTTGCTCAGCCCTTTCTTGCAGCTCACATAACCCATGTGGAGAGAGGCCAAGGATCCCCTCCAAAGAGGAACCGAGGTTACCGAACAGCAACCACCATCAGCTGCCACACACCTGTGAGATTTTAGCTTTCGGCTCTTCCAGCCAAGACCTCAGTCACTGGGGAGCAGAGATGAGCCACCTGTGCTCCATCTTGTCTGAACTTCTGGTGCAGAGAGAATCCATGAGTGTGACATTTGTTTCACAGTTAGATTCTGGGGTCATTTGTTCTGTGCATCAGAACAAGACAGTGGCTGGAACTTGTGTGATAACAGTAAACTTGGAGAAATGGGCCTGCTGGAAATGTGAATGGAGTAAGAATTAGCAAGATATCATCATAAAAAGGACAGAAATAGCCATAATTATGAAAATACAGGAAAAGGCCAAAATAGAATTAATTTTTGAAAATCTCACATTTTTAATGGTGTGTGTGTGTGTGTGTGTGTCTGTGTGTGTCTGTGTCTGTCTGTGTGTATATATAATCTTGAGAATTTTGTTATTTAAAAAAATCATTTGATTTCTGTTAATATGTAGCTAATTAAGGACCATCATTAACATGTTAGCATAGTTAAACATTGAAATAAAGTTTTCTTTTAGATAAAGAAAATGGAGGCCTCTGAGGGCTAACAAAGGCATCATCAAAGTGAGGAGAAAAAATATTAAGACTCCAAAATATAAATGGTGCCTCTGTTACTGCCTTCTGGAGTTGAGCTCTTCTTCTTGATCTTGGGCTCTGTTGACTGTCATGTCTCTCACTCACTTTTAACAACGCAACCCATTATTAAACAAAAGAAATTCAACTGCTTCTGCCGTGATGATAGCAATGTTTTGTGCTGTTTCTCTGTGTCAAGCATTGTATGTATTAATACATTTAACCTTCCCAATAAATATAGGAAGGGCCATTGTTACCCCACATTTATTAGGAAACAGGTAGGAAATGTACCTTATACAAGGTCTCTAGCCGGGTAGAAACAGTGTGGGGATTCACTCCTGGCTCTGTGCATACACAGCCTTTTCCCAACCCCCAATACTATCTTCATGCATTGTTCCCAATATTCTTTACAACTTTGAGTCTATCAATGGATTGTCCTTTGGGTCTTCAAAATTGGAAGTTATTAAATATGGAGGGCATGGAGTTTACGGCTAGATAATTGCACCCAAGTAGCCCTAATCAAGGCATTTCTGACAAAGGCACTCTGTCAGAAACTCCAAATGTGTCCTAAATTTCAATTATCTTCTAGCAATCACGTGACTGCTTTGTGGCCAATGGGATGTAAATAGATATGATGTGTTTTCTTTTTTAAAAAATGAATGATGGACTATCTTGTGTCCTTGTTTGCCTCTACAGGTTGGAGAACCATCCTGGACAGCACAAAAAGGGCAACATACCTGGGGTGGCAGAACCACCAGCAGGAGCTTGACTCACTGAAACTCAGGGTTTGCTGAGCTAACCCTCAGTTGATTATGCCGTGACTCTTATGTTGGAAAGAAAAAAAACTGTGGCTCTGACACTGGTATTCCGGGTCTTGGTTATAGGTGTAAAGCGGGGTGTGAACAGAGTAGTGCTCTGGAGGCTTTGAGAAGGAATAGTTACGTATGAAAATTTGACTTCTAGGAAGATGGCAGAGTGGTAAGCAGCAAATTAACCTTCCAAGATCTGGGATCCAGAAACAGAAAGGTATCAAATTAGGGAAGAAAAGAATAAAGGAGGAGGGATGGGAAGAAGAAATTGGCGCCCACAGGGAAAAGGAAGAGACAGAGTTTAGTGCAGAAAAAGGAAGGGCAACCTATACTTTCTCCTCTGGTCCTGGCTTGTGGAGTGGGAAAGGAAGATCAAATCCACAGAGATCAAATGAAAGCAGGAGATTCCAAAGGTCTCCAGGGAGAAATACTGGGCCAGGAGAATGGCATGAGTGCCAAAAGAGCTTATGACTGACTCCAACAGCAGTGTCCCGTGGAGACAATGCTTAACTGGACACCACTTTAGGGAGGGACAAACAAACCTGGAACTCAGAGCGGCTGTGGGTGGGCTTCATCTCGGGACTCCAGTGACAAAAGCCCACACTGCCTGGGTGACAGACAACCACAGAAGGTGTCCTCAGTCAGGGAGCCCTGACTGGTCAGGCCAGCAAGAGCCACCTTGAGTGTTAGAAGCTGAACAATTCAGACCCTAATTCCATAACCAGAGGCCAGATCAGCCTGAATTTTTACAGATTTGAAACCACTGGAACTGGCATCCTTGCCTAATCCCGCAGGCTTGCTAAGATTGCCCAGCACAGATCTGGGCTCTGACTGTCTCCTTACCCTATCAGAAGGCCAGAATGATGCCATGGATTGAACATTACCACAAAACTGTAGACCCCTTTTTTGATTGAACTCAAAGGGAGTTCAGGGAATGAACTCAGGAAAGCAGGCAGCGGTGCCACTGAGCTAAATCCCCAGCCCTTGCTTTTGTTTTTTCATGATACCATTGCTTTCAGTTTTTCCTTTATTCTTCTTTTTGTTTCTTCCTTCTTCCTTTCCCCCCTGGCCTCATCCTCAGTTTCCCCAAGCTTGGGCACTCTTCCTTTGTCTTGCAGCTTTGCTTCCGATCTCTCTTCATTTATTTCTCTATTTTTTCCTCTTCTCCCTTTTAAATTTTCTGTCCTTAGGGTAAAAATCACACTAGTGGATATTTACTGTATATAGTTTTCTGATTTGCCTCAGATCTTGTTATATAACTATAAATCTCGTGCCTGTGTTTAAGGGTGTCAAGTTAATAGTTATCACACTTTGTCACTGGTGCTGTTGTTAATATTGGTTGCACTTTTTCAGCCAAGGTGACATGTTGTTGTGATTACTTGGTCTGCTTTTATGCCCATGCTCAGATTATCTGGGAGTCATAAATAATTGTACGTTCCAGTTCCAAAGAATTGGATGCTTGGCCAAAGAGGCAGCAACCTTTCATCTCTAACCAATTGATGAGGCAGGATCTTGGGATGGGCTCAAAGGCCAAAAGCCACCCACACTTAGAAGATATTTCTTCTTTTTTTATTGAAATCTTTATTGGTAAGATATTTCTGAAAAGTAGTCATTTCCTAGAGAGGTTTTAGTATTAATAATAGCTGGGCATTGGGGCTGGGGAGTTAGCTCAGTGGTTCCGGCGCCTGTTTTGCAAGTGCAAGGGCCCAGGTTCGATTCCCCAGTAACCACATACAATACTGGGTGTGGAGACTCACGCCCAGCAGCAACCAGTACCACATACCACGGTGCCGGGCGTGGTAGCTCACGCCTGTAATCCTAGCACTCAGGAGGCAGAGGCAGGAAGATTGCTGTGAAGTGAGTCTGAGGCTGAGCTCAGGGCCAGCCTGAACTACAAAGTGAGACCCTGTCTCAAAAAAAAAAAAAAAAAAAATAGCCGGGCATTGTTTTGCATGCCTGTAATCCCAACCCTTGGGAGGCAGAAGCAGGAGGTTTGGCATGAGTTTGAGTCTAATCTGGGATATATAGTGAGTTCAGGGCCAATCTAAACCATAAAGTGAGATCCTGTCTCAACCCCCTCCAAAATACTAATTATTAAGCTACTACCATAAGTAATTTACAAGCCTCAATGCAGAAAACAACAACAAAGAATCAAAAATGAGAAAAAATAGAAGTAAGATGCGACAACTTATAATTCCCAACTCACACAATGCAAAGCAAGGGGGCACTGAGGTGGAAGAACTCAAAAGCCACCCAACTGGATTTTATGAAATGGTAGCAGCAGAAGTCACAAAACAGATCATTAAGTTTCTTCACAGAAACAAAAGAGATAAAGATCACAGTGAAGGAAATAATTAGTGAATTTAGAGCAGATACAGATAAAAAAATAAAGATGCTTAGGAAAGACTTGAAACCATGAATTCCCAGCATAGAAAAAAAAAAAAAAAACAATTCCATAAAACAGATTCAAGTAGAAGTTCAGGAGATTAAGATTTCTATTGCAAGTATACACAGTGAGGATAGAATAACAGATCTAGAAGGCAGAGCTGTTGTTGGTGATCAAGAAATGAAAGACCTTTTAAAAACAGCCAAGGACCAAGGGAAATCAATTCAACAGCACTAGGTGATGCACAGAAGAATAAGATTGATCAGAATCAATGAAAAATAAGAAGATAAAAATGACAAAAAAAAACCAAGAAGATAACACCAAGTTGGGCATAGTGGTGCATTCCGGTGCTACCAGTACTTGGGAGGCTAAGGCAGGAGGACTGCTGTGAGTTCAAGACCAGTCTGAACCACATAGCAAGAACTTGTGGTGTGTGTGTGTGTGTGTATGTGTGTGTATGTGTGTGTGCAGAAAAAGAGAGAGAGAGCAAGAGAGAGACACAGCAAGAGAACAGCTATATTTTAATTTTTAACAACTTTTTATTGAAGTATAAATAGATAATAGAGGAAATGTGTACACATGGAATTTCGCACACTGAACACATCCATGTGACTAGCATGTCTAACAAGCAACAGGATATCAGCAAAGACCTCAGGAAACCCCTCAGGAGCCTTCTCTTCCCACTGGCACTCTGCCCAAGGGCCATTGCTATCCTTATTTTGAATAACACAGACTAGTTTAGCCTGTTTGCATACCTTATATTAATGGGTCTGTGGGGCTGCATGCAGTCATATATCTTTCATTCGTATTGCTGTACATTCTTTCATTATATGAATATACCATAATCTACTTTTCTCTTCAATTGTTGACAAACACATAAATTGTTTCCATCTGTGTGCCATTGCAAATAATGCTGCTGTGAACACATTTTGACATCTCTAATGTTCATCCCTTTACCACAATTTATTTTGAAAATATCCAATCAGATAAACTGATAAAATTGCATAATAAACACCTACCTATGAATTACATTTAGATATTTTAGATTAACATTTTATTATATTTGCTTTTTCACATAATCTACTGTGTCCATGTATTCGTCCATCTTTCGTTTTTTGGGGGGTTTTTTTTGTTTTGTTTTTTGAGAGGGATTCTCACTTTTGTAGTTCAGGCTGGCCTTGAATTCACTATATAGCCCAGGCAAGCCTCAAACTCACAGTAATCCTCCTGCCTCTGCCTCCCAAGTGCTGGGATTACAGGCGTGAACCACCACACCCAGCATTATGGTATGTGGTACTGATTTCTGGTGGGCATGAGTCACCACGCCTGGCATTGTTGTATGTGTTCACCAGGGATCAAACACAGGACCTTGCTCTTGCAAGGCAGGTACTGGGACCACTGAGCTAAATTCTTGGCTCTAGTCCATCTTTCTAAAAATACATTTAAACATAAACTGTACTCAGCACCACACATTACCACAAACCATTGACAACAGCTAATATTTATGTGTTTTTCTTTGAGGGAATATTTATACAACATGCAATGCATGCATGTTAACTGTATTTTGGTGAGAAAGCATGCACCGATGGTATGGTTTTGGTTTTCTAAGACAGGGTCTCACTGGCTGGCCTCGAACTCTCAGAAGTCCTCCTGCCTCCTCTTTTCTGTTTTTTTTTTTTTTAAATCTCTAGTGGCACATTTTATATACACATCATGATTTGCCTCATCTTTTCAAGTGCTGGGATTACAGGTATGCACCACCACACCCAGCTCTCTATTCAAAAATATTATTTTCATCCAGAAAGTTGCTCATGCACCTCAAGTGTGTTCTCATTTTTTCACCAAAAGTTCATTTTAACAGATTTAGAACTTTGTATAAATAATACAATCACACATCATGTCCTCTCTCCCTCCCTCTCTTCTCTGTCTCTCCCTGTCTCTCTGTCTCTGTCTCTGTCTCTCTCTCTCTCTCTCTTTCTGGAGGGTATATTCTTGGGATGACGTGAAAACACTGGGCTCAGTCTCTGGTACTGAAAAACTGATTTACTCAATGGGACCAATCAGTAGCCTCTTTATCTGAACCTTTAGAATGTGCCTTCTTATGCTGTTTCTGAGTGTTGCCATAGGACCTGGTTTAGCAAGTAAGATGGGAGTATCGACACAGAAAACAAAACTAGAAAAAGCCTTTACACCTTTGCCCCTTGCCATTAATCTCTGCCACTGTGATGACTGTAAAACAGATGAAGGAGGCGAGTCTGTGGGAAGCAGAACTGAAACTGAACCAGCACCATCCTATACAATGACTGGTGGTCCAGCTGAGAAGAGCAAAACTACACAATGATACAGAAGTTCTCCAAGCCATATTTTCAGCTATTTGGTTTAGAGGCAGTTTGTCATTTGTAATACTAACCAGTATAGATAAATATAACATGATCTATAGTAGCCAATCTACTAATCAAAAGATCTTCAATGTGATTACTAATTAAAGAAATGCAGGGGAATGTGGATTTAGCTCAGTGGTTTGGCACCTGTCTTGCAAGTACAAGGTCCAGAGTTTGATCCCCAGTAACCACATATAACAGTGCTGGGCGTGGAGTTTTATGCACACTGGCAATCAGCACCACATGTCACAGTTCTGGGAGTGGTGGCTCACGCCTGTAATCCCAGCACTGGGGAGACAGTGACAGCAGGATTGCTGTGAGTTCAAGGCTCACCTGGGCTACACAGTGAGCTCAGGGCCAGCCTGAACTAAAGTGAGACCCTGTCTCAAAAAAAAAAGAAACACAAAACTGAAACAGTAAGCTGCGACATCAATTCATAGCAACTAACTTTGGTGATGGTATAGAGGAATCAAACTCATTCCTGTACAGGAGACTTGGGAAGGAATGTGGGCAGTAGTGTCCGTGACTGGATGTTTATGACACTCAAGACCCACTCCCACCTCTCCTTATATGATTTCTCCCATTGCAGAAGAAGAAAAGTTATAAGCTATATTTCCCAGGCTCCCGTGGAGTTAGTTTCTGGATGTAAGTTGGATTCTGCTAAGTATGTACCTCATTTGGGAAGCCAGATGAGGAAGCTACACTTCTGCTGCTTTAACCAGCAATCACTGTCATGAAGCAGTTGCTTTTTCCATGTGGGCTTCCTGGTAGTTTTGGCTTCCCAACTAGCATAACTAGCATGTTTTTGCAGTAGGACTCTGAGGCCTCCACTTCCCCATTTCTCAAGGATGTTCTTGATTTAAAAAGCAGATCTTTTTTGAGTGCAACGCCTGCATATGCCTCTTGAAGTTTCTAAAAATACAACCTAGGTTTCTTCTTGGGACTGTCAAACAACACTGCTTTCTGTCCAGGGCCCTACAACAAAGTTCCTTCTCTTTTCACTGGCTGGAGTGAACATTGTTCTCTTCTAACTGAACTGTGGCTGACACAGCAACAACAATAACAACAACAACAACAAAACCATTTATCCTTTGATCTACTAATAGGAATATATCTTCCACAAAGATATGTTCAATACAGTATTGTTTGCAAAAATTTTAAAAACCTCAGGAACATTCTAAATGTCCATAAACAGGAAACAGCTTGGACAAATTGTAGGACATTCCCTTGCTAGGTTTATATATGAAAGCATTAGAAGAATCATACCACAGTGACATATACACACTCATGTTTATAGCAGCTCGGTTTGTAATAGCTAAATCTTGGAAATAGCCTAAATGCCCATCAATGGGAGACTCGATAAAGATTTTTTTTTAAATAAAATGGAATATTACTCTGCCATAAAGAATGATGAATTAGAGTCACTTATACTCTAATGGATGTATCTTTAGGACATAATCTTAACTGAAATTAATAGGATACAGATGTGTAAATACCATATGTTTTCTTTACTATGAAAAATTGAAGGTGTAAATGAATGCCAAAATGTATGACAGGTATTGTGAAATAGGAGGAAAATGTTCAAAAGGAAAAGGGAAAAGGTAGGTAGGGGAAAGAAAAAATTTGATGGTTAAAAAAAAAGAAAACAAAGCTTATGTGTATAGGGGTTGGGGTTGTAGGAGGGCAGGGGAATGGGAAAAATGAGAATCAAGATGTGTCATGTATAAGTACAAATTCTCAATGTTGAATGTGATCATTATGTATCATAATGTATACCATTAAAATAAAAAATAATTATGTAAATCTTTTTCTTGAGACAAGGTTTTACTATATAGTCTAGACTAGTCTTAAACTCTATATAGCCCAGGTTGGGAGCTTTGTATCATCCTGTCTCAGCCTCCTGAGTTCTGCGATTACAGGTATGTGGCATTACACCCAGTTTAAGAATCAAGTAAATCTTTAAGAACTAATGAAAAACAATGTCCAAGATCCACTGTCAAACAATTGCACAAGCATGTACTATGTTCTTGTTTGAACAGACAGATAATTTTGGTGTTATTTGAATTTTTTACCATGAGCAAGTATGAAATTAAATAAGGCACAAAAGTTACATTATAACCTTTTTCAAATCCACAAAGAATTTCTTTTTTTTTAAGGTTTTTTGAGACAGGGTCTCGCTTTGTGGTTCAGGCTGGCCCTGAGCTCAGCCTCCAACTCACATCACAGCAATCTTCCTGCCTCTGCCTCCCGAGTGCTGGGATTACAGGCGTGAGCTACCACGCCCAGAACCGTGGTATGTGGTACTGATTGCTGCTGGGGTGAGTCTCCACACCCAGTATTGTTATGTGGTTACCAGGGATTGAACCCAGGCCCTTGTGCTTGCAAGACAGGTGCCAGCACCACTGAGCTATATCCCCAGCCCCACAAATAATTTCTTGAAAATATCATACCTATAGGTGCTATTTACCTAGTGAACTATCTTGCCCCATATGGTACTGGGAAATGCTTTTGGGGGTTCTAAGATTCACTGCCCTCCAGGCTGCACAACTTGATCTTCATTACTACATACATAAATAGTTCTAACATAAAGCACATGTGATAACTTCTACCAGGTGCAAAGCAGGAAGAAGGGAGGAGAATCTGTAAGAGGCTCTGCTGGGCTTAGATGGACAAAGTTTGTCAAGAGCTAATTTTTACTGGATGTTCTATAGTGCTTTGGTCTTTGAGATTTGTTATCATTTATTATTTACTGCACACCAGATGCTGGGCTACATGGTTTAGATGCAGTGCCTTACTTAAAGCTTCTAAGAACTATATGAGGAATTATATCCATTTTATAGTTGAAGAAACTAAAGATGCTAAGAAGCCAGGTGAAGGTCATTTCCGGCTGGGTTCATGTCTTCAGGGTCCAGAGCTTGGGTTCTAAACCACCATGTTGTACAGTCATATAGAAGGATACTTGTGTTGGCATTGGAAGATTGGGTTGTAGTGCTGGTGCAAGATAATGACATGTTTTCAAGCATAGACTACATCCTAGACATGGTATAAAAGAATCCTTTTGCTCTGATTCTTTCCCAAGGGTATCATCTTGATGAAATATAACTCCACCTACTCTGTCCCTGAGCAGTTGGCCATGGTGAAGAACACAGGACAGTGGACCTCATCTCACCCTGGTGCTACACTGAAACCCATTGGCACTTCCAGCATTTCTCCAAATGTGGGTGACCTATGGGCAGCTTTCAGGTCAGCATCACCTGGGAACTTGGCAGAAGCACAAATTTCCAGAGGAGCAGATGTAGGGAACAGGGGAAGGGAACATAACTAGAACCTTTGCAGTAAGTTCTAGTCTCCGGTGAGTTTGACAGCACAAAATGAAATAATTAATAAACAGGACGAAATGAGACTTACGGAAGAAGCTAAGCTTGGGCCTGACCCATGCTATTCTGGGTAGCAGAGATGGCAGACCTGAGTTTGATACACCTTTTATTCACTACATGGAGAGCAAGCAATGTAACAGGTCACTCAGAGGACAGTAGTTTCAGGTCATCAGGACTAACAAATGTAATAGGCCAACCAGTCCCTCAGAGGGCAGCATGTTCTTCCATGCTAGAATAATGAGGAATTATGTAGATGAAGATCCTGCTATAGCTCTGCCCTGGAGCATCACAGCATTTGGGGCCACTGGGGTCTTTGTTCTTCCCAGAGGCAAAGATAAAGTCAAGTCCTCAGGCCCAGATGTGTAATAGCTGGTCTGTCAGGAGAGCTCGGCCCAGTCATAGTCCTAATTGTCCAATTAATTTTCCCAAATAGGATTGCTCCTGACAAGCAGACAGGGGATGGCTATTTAACAGGGATATGTTCAGTTGTAAAGATGACATGTGTGAACAGCAGTGTCTTTAGTTAATGAGATTGCACTATACATTTCACAATGAAATAAAAAAAAAAAAAAAACCAAACAGAAATCTTGTATTAAAAGTCCACAATACAGAAAAAAAAAAAAAAAAAAAACAAAGGGGCTAAGAGTACAGCTCAGTGGTACAGTACTTGCCTAGCACATTTGAGTTCTTAAGTTTGATCCACAAAACCAGGTGAACAGAGAAACTTTTGGAGATGAGGGACAGGTTTGTTATCTTGACTGTGACGATGACTTCATGGATGTATGCCATGTATAAACTCTTCAGCCTGTGTGTACATGGAGTTGTGCAGCTTTCTGGGTACTGATTCTGCCTCAGTAAGCTCTATTATCAGTACATGCTTATAGTACCTATTTACTTCCTTATACATAACACATCTTAATTCGTTTTTCATCCCCTTTCCCTTCCCTCCTTCCATCTGTTATTCATCTTCAAATATGAGAAAGACTCTACCCCAGACCTACTGATTCAGTCCTCTGTGAGAAACCTGTGTTCATGAGCTTCCTGTGAGTATGAGAACCGCTGCCCAGACCTTAGATCTGCTTTTTCACTCCTCAAACCTCCACACCACGTCCTCACTTTCAGCTTACTACTGAGAAAGTAGAAGTGGTCAAACCACTTCTTACAGCGCCACCTCATCTCTACAGCCCCTGTTCTGTGCTCTTCTAGTCTTCTTCCTCTCTTCCTTTTGGGCAGGAGCTGTCATGTTCACAATGACTTTATCGGTTGTGTGATGAAAATGACAAAATGTAGCAGATTCCCCTGGTAAGCCAGAATCTGCAATTAACAAGACTCTAGATGCTTCCTTTGACACTCAGTTTAAGAAGTATTTTTGGACCCTCTCTTTCCTCCTCTAAAACCTTGCCCTCCCCACAGCAGGGCTCTGTGCCTCATAACTCCCCACAGCTGCCCATTTTTCTTTCTCCCTGCACTCAAGAGTAAACTATAAGCTATTCCATTAAAGAGCTTATATGCCCCACAAGCTGACTTGCAGCCCTCTGTTGCTTCATTTTTTGGCTCCAGTTTGTCTTCCTGTTCTCTCTGGAACCTGTCCCAACCAGATTTTTGCTCACATCACCAAACTGGTCCGAGCAAACACGCTGAAGATCCAGTCAGTTCTGTTTCCCCCTTCACTGACCTGTGCAGGACGGGCCAGCTGGACATGCCTCCCACCTGTCAAGACTTCCTTCTCACTTTTCTGCTACTGTATCACTTTGCTGGTCCTTCCTCATCTTCTGGGGCCGTGTGCTGCAGTGTCCGGGCATTAGTTCCACAGCAGCTCGTGCCTTCGATGATCTTACCCGCTGGGCACCATCTGTTCCCTGGGGCGTGGAGTTTCACCGCCTGCTGTTCCTGTCCCCTGAGCTCCAGCCTCTCTTCTCTAGCTGGCTCCTGGACTCCTTGCTTGGGTGTTTAATGAGAAGCTCACATTCCACGAATGTCCAAACCCACATTCTTTTTTTTTCAGGTTTTTTGAGACAGGGTCTCGCTTTGTGGTTCAGGCTGGCCCTGAGCTCAGCCTCAAACTCACATCACAGCAATCTTCCTGCCTCTGCTTCCTGAGTGCTGGGATTATAGGCGTGAGTCACCACGCCCGGCACTGTGGTATGTGGTACTGGTTGCTGCTGGGGTGAGTCTCCATGCCCAGTATAGTATGTGGTTACCAAGGATCGAACCCGGGTCCTTGCACTTGCCAGACAGGCACTGGAACCACTGAGCTAACTCCCTGGCCCCAAGGCCACATTCTCGATGTCCTCTACTCTTGCAGTCAGAAGCAGTTTTACTCTCTCATTTGTTCAGGTCAAAGACATAACTCATTCCTTTTATCCTACACCCAACTCATTAGTAAACTCTGTTGAATCTGTTTTAAAAGCACATTATAAAGCCAAGCATGCTGACACATGTCTGTAACCCAGCACTTTGGGAGGCTGAGGTAGCAGTATTGTTAAGTTTGAATCTAGCTCAGGCAACTTAGTGATTTAGAGAGACTTTGTCAAAAAATAAAGGATTGTGGTTTTAACTTAGTGCCAAGGTCCTTGGTTTCATCTCTAGCACAACACACAAAACAAAACAATGAAACACACACGGTAAAACTTCGGACCCCTTTACCTCATCACCCAAGTCTAAGCTTATATCTTGATCCTCAAAAGGTGTTACTACTATGGCCTCCTAACTGGGTTCTTTGCTTTTGCCTACCTCAGAATGATAAACTACTGTCTTAGCCTCTTCTTGTTGCTGAAACAAAATACCCATTACCCAGAAGTTGAAGGAAAATGGTTTATTTAGCTCAAATTTGTACAGCTTTTAGTCACAGGTTAGCTCCAGGGCAGGGTGGCATGGCCAACAGGCATAAAGAGGAAAAAGTTCATGGTTGGAAGAAAGTAGGAGGACAAGCAAGGGGTGATCATAGCTTTTTTTTTTTTTTAAATCCCTTATATTTTATCCAGGCTACTTAGGGCAAGTAGCACTCACACTCTTAATCCTCCTCATGATCCTAGCACTACACCATGAATCAATCCTAGTGTCACACATTCTAGTCCAGTCACCTCTGAAAAAGCCCTACATGCATAAAGGTTGTGGGAGGAGGTATCTCGACACAAACCAGAACTGAAAAAGGGGTCAGATTTAATCACACACCTGCTCAAAACCCTTAACTGGTTTCCTGTATCTCAGCACAGGAAAATGGTCTACAGAGTCTGTAATGATCTAACCTTATCTCCTTCCACCTTCTCTCTGATTACTCATTTCTGCCACACTGGCTGCCTTTCCCTTCTAGCACAGGGAAGACAGTTTCATCTGGACTCAGGCAGCTGCTGCTGGCCCAGGCTTGGATATTTTCTTAGAGTTTACATGGCTCTCTGCTCAGAGGTCTCCGGTATGTCCATCCCTTCCCTGATCATTCCTGCTGGCACTTTTTAACACCTAATGTATCTATCATGCTTCAATAGGTTTTGGTCTTCAGGTTGGAGTGTGCAACCACGACGAGTCAGGAGTCATCTAGCTTGTGTGGCACTAGTTCTCCAGGCCTGGCATGCAGTAGGCCCTCATGGTATTGAGTGAACATAGATGATCCCATTTAATTGCTGGCACAGGTACATTGCCCCGGCACTGATACCTTCACCTTGGAGTTGAGGCAGCTGAGATTTAGAGAGAATGAAGTAGATTTCTCAAGACCAATAACAGTGTGTGAAAAAGCTACCAGGGAGGAAGCTATGTGGTTTCTTTCCCTTTCTGTGAAAAATCTCTGAAAAAGTAAAATCCTGTAGAAAAGTCAATTACTTTTGCTTTTTTTTTTAATGTTTCAAATATTTTCATAGGCCATTCCCCTTTGAGGATGCTTTCAGGCTTTCAAGAGACTAGGAGGAAGGAGAAAGCAGAGATCTAGCTCACAGAAGGCATCGGCATCGAGCTGGTGGAAATACCTAACGATGTGTTTTGACCAGAAAACACACAGCAGCACAAGCTGGAGGCTGACAAACAGAATTGTTCCCCAGCTTTCCTTGGGGAGGCTAGGCTGTCCTCATTATTAAGTCAGTTATCTTCTGAGGGATGGTGAATGTTCAACGCTGGACCTTGTCACGTGGGCCAAGTAAATCTTTGCTGTCTCGGCTGCTGTCAGGGCCAGGCTGCACCTCCGCCTTATTTTCTTTTCAACAGAACTGTACCGCTTTCTCAAGTTGAGTCTTGACTCCCTCTACATGTTACTGTTTTATAACAACAACTTAAAAAAGAATACTAAAAAAGTAAGTTACTTCATTAGGATTGTAGAAATGTAACACACATACAGCACTCATGACTTTCAATGAGCTATATTCATGACTATCAGTGTGCGTTCCATCTTTAAGTTTCTCCTTCTCTTCTAAAGCCTTTCTTCCTTTTCAAAGGTCTGTAAGCAGGAGCTATTCCTCTGCACCCGGAGCTGAGCCCTTCCAAGGCCTCCCGACCCGTCTGCCCACCTGCCACTGAGCCTCACTGCCGCTCCGGTGACAGCCTCACTTTCCCCTTGTTTCCTCCCTGTCTATAAATGTGCTAAGCTCTCACTCGCTCTAAAAACAATCAACATTGTGTCCCACTGTGTTCCTCTTTCCTTTTTTTTTTTTTTATTACTCAACACATTCAAAGGAGTACAAGTTTGCTCAAGCCCCTTTGTAGCCTAGATTATCTCCTCACCTCTGAACCCCAAGTGTCTGGTGAACACATCCAATGGCCTTTTTTCCTCTTTAGTCAGATTTGACAAAGCTCTACGGATTAGCCTGTTTATAGCATATCTTTAAAAGGGTTAGAAACAGCCAAACGAATCAATAAAAACAGTATGACAGAGCATTACATACCGATTAAAAACGAAGTTCAGAGGGCCGGGGATATAGCTTTGTAGTTCCGGCGCCTGTCTTGCAAGCGCAAGGACCGGGGTTTGATCCCCCGGTAACCACATAACAATACTGGGCGTGGAGACTCACCCCAGCAGCAATCAGTACCACATACCACGGTGCCGGGCGTGGTGGCTCACGCCTGTCATCCCAGCACTCGGGAGGCAGAGGCAGGAGGATTGCTGTGATGTGAATTTGAGGCTGAGCTCAGGGCCAGCCTGAACCATAAAGCGAGACCCTGTCTCAAAAAAATCTTAAAAAAATACAAACAAAGTTCAGAAACTTTTTTTTTTTTTTTTTTTTAAGGTTTTTTGAGACAGGGTCTCACTTTGTGGTTCAGGCTGGCCCTGAGCTCAGCCTCAAACTCACGTCACAGCAATCCTCCTGCCTCTGCCTCCCGAGTGCTGGGATGACAGGCGTGAGCCACCACACCCGGCACTGGTATGTGGTACTGGTTGCCGCTGGGGTGAGTCTCCACACCCAGTATTGTTATGTGGTTACCGGGGATTGAACCCGGGTCCTTGCACTTGCAAGACAGGCGCCGGAACCACTGAACTATATCCCCGGCCCAAAGTTCAGAAACTTTTTAAGAGCATTAGTATCTGTTTGGAGGTGTTTTCTGGGGGAAAACTACATATATGGTATCATGTCAACTATGTGCTGTTAGACATACTGGTATAACTGGGTAACTGAAGTACAGAGTACTTTGATCTTTTTTTTTATTACGCTGTATTTTACAATAAGCTTTTTTTTTTTTTAATCTTTATTGGTACATTAAATATACACATCATGATTGCACTCCATAATGGGGATTTGTACCAGTATAAGACACAACTTAATTCTCATTTTTTCCCATAGCTACAATAAGCTTCTAAACAAGCCTGGGAAAATAAAATAAAAGGGACATCCTTTCTGGTCTGCCATCTGCTGGTGAAGTCTAGAAATATTCCAGAGTTGAATTAGGTTTTGTTTCTGGGCTTTTCCCATTACCTGGCCTCCCTGCACCTATTTCTTAAACCTGAGTTTTGGCATTTTTTAACTTCTTAATCCTTTTTCCATTTTATTTTGTAAATCTATTTTGTCATATCATTGGGAGGGTTAATATATGTTAGGTCTTAACTATTTTCAAGTGATCACAATCCTTACCTATTTGGATGTCTTTCTGGAAACTTCTGGCCCGACTGCTTTGTAGTAACATACTCACAGTGGAAGGTGTGTTTCAGGATCAGCAGACAGCCCTCATGGAAATGGGTCTCAGCGCAGGGTCAGAAGCTGTGGTGGAAGTGTAGAACATTCTCTGGGAGGGGGCTGAGGGGGCCATCATGGCAATTGGTGCCCAGGGCTAAACAAGCAAGGTTTATGTGGGAGACATGACTAGCAGCAGTAGCCACAGTTAAGAGGCTGCTGTAGCACTGATCTGGAGTGAGCATACGAGGGCTTGCACAGGGAGTCATCGCAGACATGGAGTGGACTGGGCAGACTGCAGAGATAGGGAACTGGCTGGGAACTGCCACAGAGGGAGGAGTCACAGGTGACCCCAGGTTTCCAATTTGGGTGCCCTAAAGAACTGTGATGGCCTAATCAAGGCAGAAAATTTAGCAGTGTGGTTAAGTGGGTTTGGGGGAAACTAGGTGTTGAATGAATTGCACACACTCATGCAAAACTCTTTAGCAGGCATTTAAAAATAAGGGCTGGAAAGAGACCGGAGCTACTGATGCAGTACTAGGACCAGGGTAAGATGCTGGACCAGGGTGGAGGAATTGCTCCTGAAGCAAACAAACAACAAAGAAGAGTAAACTGGGAACAGAATACGGGTACATGAGCATTTAAAAGACAGGCTTAAGAGAGGAAGTCATGGAGATACAGAGCTATCAAGAATCAAGAGTCCAGAATACAAGAAGGATTGTTAACTGAACCAAAAGGATCAGTAAAATTAGGGCTAAAAATATTTTACTTGGTTTGGCAACTGGCACATCATTGGTAATCTCAGGGACTGGCTTGCAAAAGAACAACTGCAAAGAAAGCACGCTGCGGGGGACAGGAAATGAGAATACCTATAAGCTGAGGGGGTCAAAGAAGTGTGTATGAGAAAGGATGTTTGAGAAGGAAAAATAACTAGAAAGAGCTACAAGATGCCTAAGTCAAAAGACAAAATGAGATAAACTAGGTGAGATGCTCAGCACGGTATCTAGCATACATCAAGTGTTCAATAAATATCAACTGGTGTTATCTTCCATTCACTGGTCTTATAACAATGTCAATACTTACTATGTGTCCAGACTGTTCTAGGTCCTGTAGATAATGTATTTGAAAAACCTACTAAGAAGGTAATTTTTAGGTAAAGACCTAAAGGAAGTAAGTAACTATTATTTGGAAATGACACAATATAAGTTATTATCTTCTTTGAGGTTTTCATTCTTAATTATAAAAATACATTGTTATTATCTGCTATTACCGTTCTGTTTGCTACACTTATTATTATTATAATCTCTACAGTCTTTGGCTGTTTGAGCCTCTAGTAGTTAAGCTTTCTGTCAGGAAAGCATATGAAATCTGTTATGGGGAAACAAAACTGTAACACGACATTCACGATCACTGGTTAGTTTGCCAGGGTAAAAGCTGAGTGACACATGGCAGCTGATGCAGAAGTGGTGGCTCATGTGTGTGCTGAGGGAGAGGAAGGCCGCACAACAGCATCGAAGAAGCACTGAGGCAAAAGTATCTCTTATACACCAGGAACACCACAATGGCATGTGATGTCAACACTAGTCAACACTACAGCCACAGAGAACCTGTGATTTAAAGATCACAAGACAGGATTAGGGATAGGAATCTGCCAACACCATCTGGGAATAATTAAGAGGAACTGGAAATTCTTGCTATTTACCAAGGCAAGCACAATGCTGAGAAAAAGGTAGGTGTACAATGACAGTTAGCTGGATTTTACTGAACAAGAGGATTAAATCTTGCTTACGACTGATGGACGCCATTTTACAAAAGATTGATTTGAAGTAACAATTATGTTTGCAGTAGAGAAAACGATTCAAGAAAAAAAAAAAAAACCAGTAAAATAATCTCAAAGCCTGAGTATTTATACTGCCTTTAATCTAAGAGACTATAGTATTTGTGTATCGCCAGACATAATGGCCTATGCCTGTAATCTCACTATTCAGGAGGCTTAAGCAGGAGGCATGCTGTGATTTCAAGAAGCACCTGAATTACAGGGAGATCCTGTCTCAAAAAAGAGAACAAAAAAGTGATGTGTTTCATTTCTCAACAATCAGGAGGTTTGGCTAGGTCAATGGGAAGGAACAAGAAACATTAACCTGTGGGATATAAGGACAAACTTCTTCAACTCAGGGTAAAGGGAAAAGCTTGGATAGCTGCATTTTCTAAATGTATTTATTAGCAAAATGGGGCCAATGTAGATCTTGTCTATTAAAATAAATAACAACAACAAAAACATCCTAAAGATTAAAATTTTATAGCTTAATTAGTAGTGCTCAGAATATAGAAAAATTTCCAGTAATTCCTTGTAAATTTCTGTGGGAAAAGATAATAAGCATTTCCTTCTTGACTATGAGACCAAAAGTGGACTACTGTAATAGATAAGTAAAAGCCTATGACAGAAGAAATTAAACAGACAACTTATATTTTATGGCTCAAGTTAATAGAAATTTATGTTATATTTTTAATACTCTCATCACCTTACCATAAAATAGTATAACACATGTTCATACACTTATAAAAGTATATATATATATATATTATATTCACACTTTATATGTTTAAGGATTCTAGAGGCTAACTTCATAAACATTATCTAATTCTACTTTTAGTCTGGAAAAAGTGAAATATGGATGAAGGAAAGTTTATGCCTGTGTTATGGATCTCACAACATACCAGCCATAGAGCTAGAAACCCAGCCTGCTGGTCACCTGAGACATCCTCTGCGGAAGAGGAGTGTGCAGAGGGGGAGAAAGGAAGAGAGGAAAATGCTGCATACAGAATCATTGCTGAATTTGTTTGTGTTGTAAGAAGCAAGATCTGAATTATCACACACTTTATCACCACCTTTTAGGTACATTCTTATGTCAAAGGGCTGTGGTCGAAGCCTTGCAGGATACTTTCTCTCTTTGTCATCTGCTGAGCCAGGGTGCCTGTTATGTCTTCAGAATCCTTTAGGCCGGACTGCAGGAGAAACTTAGCGCAAGCCAAGTGCTGTCCTGCACAGGCCAGATGCAGGGCTGAGGGGAGATAAAAAGGACCCAGACATTGAGCATGATCCATAAAGCAATGCGGACCTTGCCAGTCCATTGTACTCAACAAAAATACTGGTTCATTCAATGACAGATCTATCCCTATGACTTATCCTATTCTGGATCATAATATATTTGTTAACCTGACTGGGCTGAAAATATTTTTAAAGATAACAGCAGTTGGAGAGGATATTAAGCAACTTTTCTAGAGCAATGGAGCAAACTAATGGGAAAGATGAGATGGCGTTTCCTAATGCTTACTCCTGTCTGCCATTAAATATTAAAACAGAAACACTAAGCCTACTGGAAGATAGGTTAGGTAGAACTCTTGGAAGATATAGGGGTAGAAGGATTTTATGAACAAAACTTCAGTAGTACAGGAACTATTAGAAAGAATCAACAGTTGGGATCTCATCTTACTGAAAAGCTTCTGCACTGCAGCAGAAACCACCAACAGAGCGAAAAGACAACCTACAACATAGGAAAGAATTTTATGAGATTTTTCTCAGACAAAGGACTTCTATCTAGAATATGTAAAGAACTTTAAAAAAATCAGACCCTCAAATTTAAAATCTCAATTCAAAATAGGTATCTGGGACTAGGGATTAAGTAAGCCCAGTGGTTATGGCGCCATCCTTGCAAATACAAGGACCTAGGTTCAATCCCCTGGTAATCACAAAAAATACTGGACATGGTAACTCACACCTGTAATCCCAGCACTTGGGAAGCAGAAGCAGGAGGATTGCTGAGTTCCAGACTCATCTGGGCTACATAGTGAGTGCAGAGCCAGCCTGAACTACAAAGTGAGACCCTGTCTCCAATAAAAAACAAAACAAAAAATATCTGAAAAGAACAGACATTTTCCAGATGGAGAAGTAGAAGCAGCTAACAAATGAAAAAATGTTCAACATCACTGGCCATTCAAGTGATGCAGATGAAAACAATCCTGAGATTCTACCCAACTCCAGAAAGAATGACTGCTACACAGAAATCAACCACATCTCTGGTATCCAGTCCCCTGGAGACTAGATAAAGAAGATGCGTTTTTTTTGTTGTTGTTGTTTTTAATAAAATGGAGTATTACTCAGCCACAGGGAATGATATATTAGAGACATTCATACTTAAATGGATGTACTTTAATGGCATACTCATAAGAGAAATAAACAGGACACAGATGTGCAAATACCATATCATTTCTCTAGTATGAGACACTAAAGGTGAAAATGAGGTCCAGAATATATGATAAGTTTTATGAAACAGGAAGAAAATGTTTCAAGGGAAAAAGAAAAGAGGGGGGTAGGGGAAAGTAAAGAAGGAAAAGAAAAACTTTGATGGTAAAATTAAAAAATGGAAATGAGGGCCGGGGAGTTAGCTCAGTGGTTCTGGCGCCTGTCTTGCAAGCGCAAGGGCCCGGGTTCGATTCCCTGGTAACCACATAACAATACTGGATGTGGAGACTCACACCCAGCAGCAACCAGTACCACATATCACAATGCCGGGTGTGGTGGCTCACACCTGTAATCCCAGCACTCGGGAGGCAGAGGCAGGAGGATTGCTGTGATGTGAGTTGGAGGCTGAGCTCAGGGCCAGCCTGAACCACAAAGCGAGACCCTGTCTCAAAAAAAAAAAAAAAAAAAATGGAAATGAAGCTTATGTATATAGGAATGGAGGGTGAGAGGGAGGGCAGAAGAATGGGAAAAAATGAGAATCAAGATATATCACATACAGGTACAAATTTACAGTGTTGAATATGATCATAATGTATATCTAAAATATACCAATAAACTCAATAAATGAAAAAAGTCCCACTTCCATTCAGGATTAAGACCCTCCAAAAAATTGGGATAGATGTTCTTTGTCTCATCCTAATAGTTACTTACGTGAAACCCAGAGCCAGCTGGGTCAAAAGCTGAAAACTTTCATGCTAAAATCAGGAACAAGTCAAGCATGCCCACTAACACCAGTCCTGTTCAATAGAGTTCTGGAAACTTTAACCATAGCAATTAGACAAGAGAAAGAAATACAAGGAGTACATTTAAGAAAGGAAGAAGTTAAACTGCTATTATTTGCTGATGACATGATACTCTATATAAGATCCCAGAAACTTAACCAAAAGACTGCCAGATTTCATTGCCACATTCATTGCTGGATGTAAGGTCAACGCTTAGAAATCAACAACCTTCTTATAACATGTGTAACAGACTCACAGAGAGAGAAATTAGGGAAGCAATTCCTTTCACAATAGCATCAGAAAAATGAAATATCTAGGAATCAGTCTAAACAAAGGAGGTGAAAGACCTCTACTTTGTTTTTTTTAGGTTTTTTGAGACAGGGTCTCGCTTTGTAGTTCAGGCTGGCCCTGGGCTCAGCCTCAAACTCACATCACAGCAATCCTCCTGCCTCTGCCTCCCGAGTGCTGGGATGACAGGCGTGAGCCACCACGCCCGGCACTGTGATATGTGGTACTGGTTGCTGCTGGGTGTGAGTCTCCACGCCCACTATGGTATATGGTTACTGGGGATTGAAGCCGGGTCCTTGCGCTTGCAAGACAGGCGCCGGAACCACTGAGCTAACTCCCCAGCCCAAAAGACCTCTACTTTGAAAACCACAGCACTCTGAAAAAGGAAATTGAAGAAATATTAGAAAATGAAAAGACATCCCTTATTTTTGGATATGAAGGACCAGTATTATCAAAATTACATAGTTCCAAACTACTACATAGATTCAATGCAATCTCAACAAAATGCCAGCAGCATATTTCACAGAACTAGAGAAAATAATAAAAAAATTCATCTGGAAGCAGAAGAGGCCTAGAATAGCAAAAGCAATTCTAGGCAACAAGGACATGGCAAGGGGTATCACAATCCCCATCTGTACTACGAAGTCTCCGTGATAAAAATAACCTGGTACTTGTAAAGAAACAAACCTGAGGATCAATGGAACTGATTAGAAGATGCAGAAATAACTTCAGACATGCTAAGCTACCTCATCTTTGATAAAGGAGCCAAATACCTTCAGTGGAGGAAAGATGGCCTTCTTAATAAATGGTGGTGGAAAAATTGAGTTTCTGCCTGCCAAAGACTAAAACTAGACCTATATCTTTCACCATGCACTAAACTGAAATCAAATGGATTAGATGCATAACTAATAAAACAGAAACACTAAACCTGCTAGAAGATAGGAAGAACTTCTTTCTTTCTTTCTCTTTTTGACTGGGTCTCACTTTGTAGTTCAGGCTGACCCTTAACTCACTATGTAGCCCACGCCAGCCTTGAACTCACAACAATCCTCCTACTTCTGCTTCTTGAGTGCTGGGATTGCAGGTGTGAGTCACCATGCCCAGCATCGTGGAATGTGGGGATCAAACTAGGCACCCTGCAATTTCCAGGCAGACACTGGAACCACTGAGCTAAATCCCTGGCCCTTAGGTAGAACTCTTGAAGACACAGGTGTAGGCAAAGACCTTATCAACAAAATCCTGACTGCACAGGAATATTAAAAAGAAACTGAAGTCACATCAAGTTAAAAAGCTTCTGCACAGCAAAAGAAACCACTGAGAGAGTGAAGCGACAACCCATAAGGCAGGAAAAATTTTAGCCAGTTATTCTATAGACAAAAGTCTAATGTCTAGAATGTACAAAAAATTCAAAAAAATCAAGCCTCTCCAAATTTAAAGACCCAGTCCAGAAATGGGCATCAGAAGTGAACAGACATTTCTCAGATGAAGAAGTAAAATGGCAAATAAATGTATGAAAAAATGTTCAACATTACTGGTCATTCAAGAATTGCAAACTGAAACACTGAGATTCCACTTGACTCCAGAAAGAAGGGTTATATAAAGAAATCAAGTAATTACAAATGCTGATGTGGCTGTGGGAAAAAAAGGAAACCTCCATTGCTCCAGTACTAGTACAACCACTATAGAGTCAGTATGGGGAGTCCTCAAAAAAGTAGAAGTAGAGGGATTATTTGACCCAGCTATGCTCCTTCCAGGCATCTTCCTGAAAGTTAAAAGCATCATACCACAGTGACATATGAATATCTATGTTTATAGCTGCACAATACCTATATGGAAATAGCCCATATGCATATCAACAGATCAATGGATAAAGAAAATGTGATGTTTATAGACAACATAGTAGTACTCTGCCATAAAGGATAAATCTGAATTATTTGTAGGAAAGTGAGTGCATACCAAGACTATAATCGTACGTGAAATAAATCAGATACACATGTTTAAATACTGCATTGCTTCTCTTGGGTAAATGAGGAGTATAACAGTAAATACTGGGAAGTGGGAAAAAAATGTTCAAATGGAAAGCGGAATAAATGAGGGATAGGGAAGAGGAAGGAAGAAAAAGTAAAACAAAGACAATAGAAGCAAAAAAAAAAAAGGAAACAAAGCTTGTATAAATGGGCAGGGGAAGAAGGACTAAAAGGAGGTGAATGGGAAAAAAGAAGAATTGAAATGTGTTGTGTATAGGTACAAATTCCCTCTGATGAATGTGATCAGTATTCATGAGAAATATACACTAATAGAAATAAAGTTTTTTAAAAAAATCTAAGTCTAGGGCCGGGGAGTTAGCTCATTGGTTCCGGCACCTGTCTTGCAAGTGCAAGGACCTGGGTTCGATCCCCAGTAACCGCATACCATACTGGGCGTGGAGACTCACACCCAGCAGCAACCAGTACCACATACCACAGTGCCGGGCGTGGTGGCTCACGCCTGTCATCCCAGCACTCGGGAGGCAGAGGCAGGAGGATTGCTGTGATGTGAGTTTGAGGCTGAGCTCAGGGCCAGCCTGAACCACAAAGTGAGACCCTGTCTCAAAAAAAAAAAAAAAAAAAAAAAAAAATCTAAGTCTAAAGAATTAGCTCTGACCAGGGTCGAAAATACAGCTCAATGGTGAAGCACATGTGCACCATGCACAGGGCCTTTGGTTTGATCCCAAGCAAAAAGAACAAAAATATAAACTGGACTCTTCTAAAACTCTAAAATTCAAAACAAAACGAAACCTAAAAAGAAAACAAAAAAACTAAGATTATATTTCTGAGCCCTATATTTATATAATATCCTGAGAGGAGGTATCTTCATGGATTAGACCAAAAGTGCTTTTATGCCACAGACTTTGTATACTGCTATGGTTTAAAATAAGTCAAGTGGTATGTAACAAGTTGTAGTCATCGTCATTGTCACAGCAGTATGACTAGTTCTATACTTGTGCAGACAGAGGTAAACTTACGTTTAAAAAGTTGCTACAGGGCCGGGGATTTAGCTCAGTGGTTCCGGCGCCTGTCTTGCAAGCGCAAGGACCAGGGTTCAATCCCCAGTAACCACATACAATACTGGGTATGGAGACTCACGCCCAGCAGCAATTAGTACCACATACCACAGTGCCGGGCATGGTGGCTCACGCCTATAATCCCAGCATTCGGGAGGCAGAGGCAGGAGGATTGCTGTGATGTGAGTTTGAGGCTGAGCTCAGGGCCAGCCTGAACCACAAAGGGAGACCTTGTCTCAAAAAACCTAAAAAAAAAAGTTGCTGTATGAGCCGGGGATTGAGCTCAGTGGTTCCACTACCTGCCTAGCAATTGCAACATTCTGAGTTCAATTCCCAGTTCTACCACCCCCCAGAAAATGTTGCTGTATTACAGGAAAAATAATATTAAGTTTTGTTTTGTTTGTGGTGATGTGGATTGAACTCCATTACCTTGTACATGTTAGGAAAGCGCTATATGCCTGAGCCAAACCCCAGCCCTGAACAAATGTTTTCAATATAAAAGAATATTATTATTTACAGTCAATACCTGATCGATTTCTTTCATCTTTAGCGTTGATGTCAGCACCCAAGGATAAGAGAGTTTGAACCGCACCTATATGTCCTTCCTGAATGTTGAAATAAATTCATTACCACTGTGATGAGGAAAAAAGCAAGTCTTTAAATACAAACAAACTCTAAACAGTCAACTGCTAAACCTGAACTTTCCTTTGTTAAAGAAAGCTTATTATATTATTCTCAATTCTGGTATAATTCATTACGAAATATTTTGGTAACATTTAATTAGTGAGATACAGATTATCGATTTTGTATTACTGACCTAATGCAGTTAGTTTTCTAACAGAATAAGCACGATAAGTCTTGTGGTTTGTACAAACTCAATTTCAAACTTCCCAAGCAAATAGATTCTTTGATAAAATCTTTAAGGCAGAGATAAATTGAAAAAAATATCATCTCCTCAAAAAAGACAATCTTACACAAGCAGCATTATATATAAAATAATTTATGTACTCTTCATCTAGCCAGTTGGTCTGTTAGTATGTCATGAGAAAAAAAACTGAGGCTTAGTTTTGTCATGGAGGAAAGACTAATTTTTCTGCCCCTGTAGCCACAGACAAGAATCTCCTCCATCCTTTCATATCTCTTTTCTTGGTCACAACAGGGAAATCAGACAGGAGTATGCATGCAGTTCATCAGAAAAAAATTTATTCCTGCTTCTAGAAAAATAAAGGCACGTGGCTATTATGTAATGTAGAGATATACGCAAGATTCCTAGCAGTTAAAAAGGCTCCTTCTCTAGTAAAACAATTTTGAACAACTTCAATGCTTATCCATTGGTAAGACCAGTAAATGCAACTCTCTTGCCTCAGTTAAAGATCTTAACTTCTGAAATCCAGTGTGAGGATAAAGAGTTAGGAATTTCATACAATAGGTTTTATGGCTTTAAATAATGATATTACTGAATAAAAATGTTAGGAAGGGGCATAAAGACCAGGCATTCCACAGAATAAAATATTTTTTTGTTTTTGAATAAAACAAAGTCAGGTTTCTACTGAAGGGATATAGGACTTCCTACCATCAAAACCTTTTCAAGAGGATGGCTAATTTTTTCCATAAAGATGGAGCTAAAAGAACCAGGACTACACTACCAGTGGTGCAAAGCAAGCGTAGATATGCAGGATCACCGTAAGAACAGACATACCTTTGCTGCGTAATGTAGCGCTGTGAGATGGGTTGTTGCTGCTCTCGCATCTACATCAATGCCAAGATCAGACACCAGGAACCGGAGGGCTTCGCCCTGCCCAGTGACGGCTGCCCTGTGCAGGGCCTGGGCCCCCAGGCTATCCTCAGCGGAAGAACACGCCTGGTAGACAAGAGAGAGGAATGAAGAAAGTACAAAGCAAGAGGCGCCTGGGTCCATGCACCTGCTGACACTGTGGCAAAACTTACACGTTTTTCTGGGTAAAGGATACAGAGCTTTTTTTTTTTTTTTTTTTTAGGTTTTTGGAGACAGGGTCTCGCTTTGTGGTTCAGGCTGGCCCTGAGCTCAGCCTCAAACTCACATCACAATCCTCCTGCCTGTGCCTCCCGAGTGCTGGGATTACAGGCGTGAGCCACCATACCCGGCACTGTTTTATGTGGTACTGGTTGCTGCTGGGTGTGGGTCTCCACACCCAGTATTGTTATGTGGTTACCGGGGAATCGAACCCGGGTCCTTGCGCTTGCGAGACAGGCGCCAGAACCACTGAGCTAACTCCCCGGCCCCTGGGATACAGAGCTTTTGCCTGATTCTCAAAGGACTGTGGCCAAAAATATGACCAAGAGTCAACATGTCAGCCACTGTGCCAAAAGTGCTAACAAGAGCAGTCTGTTGTCATTATTAGATGCATTACTATTATTAAATACTTAATTTGCTAGTACGTTTTATTATTTAATCCTTCCGAAGAAATGAAATTTGTCTTATTTTACAGATGGGATCACTGATATATACTGATGGTTGGAGATCAAGGTGCTGTCTTTGGGGAACTCAGCAGAGCTGGGATTTGAAACCACAATTTGAATAATGATGTGTTCTGCTTATCCTGTCATTTAAAAATTGTAAGAAGAACCAGAGGAATAATAAGACTGTTTTAATACCTTATGGTTTTTGAGGAGCAGTTTGGCTATATCAATGTGGCCACATTGAATTGCATCCATAAAGGGGGTAATACCACAGTTGTCTTTGCAGTCTGGTTCATACTGGCACCTAGAGCCAAAACCAAAAATAACCAGAGGTGAACAATCACTGCTTCCGACTCCAGGGACAGTGGATACTTGATCACGTCAGGTAGACTGTCAGCCTTACACAGATGATCTGAGATAGTCGGGAGCTCTCTCGTTCTGCTCCTCACTGAGCTCCCAGTCTGTAAGAGGTCTTCTTTTCACCTCCTCTGTCTCATCTCCCATCCAAGTACTAACCAGGCCTGACCCTTCTTAGCTTCCAAAATAAACGAGATCGGGCACGTTGAGGGTGGTGTGGCCGGAGACTTAGACTGTCTCATCTGATGGCACTTTTGATCCTCCAGTTTCTCAAGGCAGAAGCTAAATGGTACTTGTTACTGCTTTTCCCCTGTTGTTCATGACCCAAACCTCTCAATTCTGCAGCCAAACCATGCAAAACATTTATAACCTCCCCTCCATCTTTGCTTTTACCCTTTACCACCAGGTTAGCTAGAAATAGCTTTCTAATGTTCATCTTGACTCCTACCACGTTCTACCATCTTCCATAGGAACTAGGCCTTTTTCCAATATCAATACATAAACCCACTCCTTCTCAAAACATTGAACCACTTACCAGTCCAATTATTTAAATAAATAATGACAAAAAATTTCATTTTTGCTTCATTTTTATAATATAGTAGATCTTTAAATACCACATTGTTTCTCTTGTATGAGAAACTGAAAGTGGAAACAAGGAACAAAATGTTAGACATTGGGAAATGGGAAGAAAATGTTCAGAAGAGAAGGGGAACAAAGGGGAAGGAAAAGGGACAAGAAAAGAGAAAACTGAAGGAAAATGGAAACAAAGTTTTTATACATGGGCGAGTGGAGGGAAAAGCAGCACCAAGATATATCAAGTTCTGGTACAAATTCTTCAGGATGAATGCTGTGATTATACTCATCTAAAGTGTACCAATAAATATTTTGTTTCAAAAAATTTTATCAAATTTATTCAACAGTTTTCCTGTTTATGGTATATCTTAAAACATTCAATACACAACAAAATGTTACAATCTTGACATTAATATCTAATCTCTTTCCTGATTCATTCTGCATTTTTCTCTGTCTGTGTAACAACATTCTACACTGTCATGTGGGTTTTTTTCCCTGGGAGTAGCATAATTTTAGTAATGTGTAATGATTTTAGTAAATGTTATGATGAAGACACTGATGATGAACATTCGGGTTGTTGCTTTGTTAACCTGTATTTTTCAATTACTTCATCTATTAGACCTAACCTAAATTGTAAATGACTTTTTGAATCCCCTTGTTTTGATTGAATGCCAAAAATATATGATAAACAATGAGAAATAGGAAGAAAACATGCCAAAGGAAAAAGGAAATGGTGGGTAGGGGAAAGTAAAGAAGGGAAAGAAAAAACTTGATAGAAAAAAAAAAAAGAAAAGAAAGTTTATGTGTATGGGGAGGGGGTTATAGGGAGGGGAAGGGAAGGGGGAAAATGAGAATCAAGATGTGTCACATAGAGGGACAAGTTCTCAATGTTAAAAGTGATGGAATGGGGCCGGGGAGTTAGCTCAGTGGTTCCGGCGCCTGTCTCGCAAGCGCAAGGACCCGGGTTCGATTCCCCGGTAACCACATAACAATACTGGGTGTGGAGACCCACACCCAGCAGCAACCACTACCACATACCACACTGCTGGGCGTGGTGGCTCACGCCTGTAATCCCAGCACTCGGGAGGCAGAGGCAGGAGGATTGTGATGTGAGTTTGAGGCTGAGCTCAGGGCCAGCCTGAACCACAAAGCGAGACCCTGTCTCCAAAAACCTAAAAAAAAAAAGTGATGGAATGTATACAATGTACCAATAAAATCAACTCAGAAAAATAAAAATAGCATATCTTGGGGGAAAAAATAATAGAGTTCCATGTCACTTGGTCTAGAAAATGTGTGTGTGTACATATACATATATATATATATGTATATATATATATATATGTATATACATATATATATATATACACACACACATATATATATATGGGGGGTTTTTTGAGACAGGGTCTCACTTTGTAGTTCAGGCTGGCCCTGAGCTTAGCCTTGAACTCACAGCAATCCTCGTGCCTCTGCCTCCCAGTGCTGGGATTACAGGAGTGAGCCACCACACCCTGTACTCTGGTATGTGGTTCTAATTGCTGGTGGGCATGAGTCTCCATGCCCAGCATTGTTGTATGCGGTTACCAGGGATTGAACCTGGGCCCCTGCACTTACAAGGCAGCTGCTAGAACCAGTGAGTTAAATCCCAGGCACAATGTACAAATATTTTTAAAATATTTTTTTCTGCTTGCTTTTTTTTTCTTGAGATAGGGTCTCACTTTGTAGTTCAGGTTGGCCCTGAACTCACTATATAGTCTAGGTTAGCCTCAAACTCACAGCAATCCTCCTGCCTTTGCCTCCCAAATCCTGGGATTACAGGTGTGAGCCACCCTGCCTAGCACTGTGATATGTGGTACTAGGGATCGAACTTGGGACCTTGAGCTTGCCAGGCAGAGGCCAGAACCACTGAGCTAAATTCCTGGCCTACTTGCTTTTTAATTATAGGATAGCCTGTTAGATGTGGTCAACTCTGTCAACACCACCCATAGAATTATTACAATCATTGACTACTAGAATTTTTTAGTTTAGTTTCTTGTTTCAAGTTCTATCACTTCTGTATTATGAATAGTTGTCAATAAGTTTTTTGTTTTTCCATTTCACAACACAGCCTTTTCCTCTCTAACATGGTAACACTTCTCCCCTTTCCCAGTTTTTTCTTTTGCAGATCTTTGGGCACTTCCTCACTATTCAGTCTCAGTGCTCCACAGGTGTTCATTATACTGCAAGAGAATATCACTGAGTTCTGCAGAAGTATAAAATTATTATTTAATGTACTTACAATACGTTTTTATAGATTGTAGCACAAAATTATAGGTCACTTTTCACAAAAATATGAATTAGCAAAATAAAACAACTAAAACTTATTAAGATTTCACTAGAAACACAAATAAAAGAAAAATATAACATTCTAAATAAAAAAGTACACACAAAAAATAGTCAATAGAAAACAAATGGATCATGCAAACAAGAACTGACTGCTTGAAATAACACCAGCATACCTTTCCTGTTTTAACTTTGGGTGTCAGGTAAATGGTACTTTGGTTTATGAACTTAATTCTTTCCACCATTCAGGTATCAGAATTAATTTTTTTTGTGGAAAGAGTTAAGTTTGTGAACTGAGGTTGTTCTGCATTTTGCCTCAGCAATGAGAAAAGTAACTAAGACACTAAGTTACTAAAGAACTATGTATATTTTTATCAAGCAGATCTTGACATGTAAAGGCATGCAAAAAAGTTGTTTCTTGGGCCAGGGATTTAGCTCAAGTGGTACTATGCCTACCCTGGAAACACAAGAGCCCAAGTTCTATCCCTAGTACCACAAAAAAAAAAAAAAAAAAAAAAAAAAAAGAAGAAGAAAAAGTTTCTTAAATAAAGAAAAAATATTTATAAATTTGAATGCAACCAAATATTCTCCCATTTGTGGCTACAAGCCCACCATACAGCATTGTTCTCAGGACTCAGTGTTAAGTGCTTTTTTCTAATGATTATTGTCTCTTCAGATCATGTATTTTTTAAGTTTCTTTATGAGATGGGGTCTCATTATATAATTCAGGCTGGTCTCGAGAATTCATTATGTAGCCTAGGCTGGCTTCAAACTCATAGCAATCCTCCTGTTTCTGCCTCCTTAGCACTAGGATTATAGGTGTGAGCCACCAGGCTCAACATTTCTGTACATTTCTAATCTCAATTGTCAGTTCTCTCTGTACAAGCCTCAAATTTATGTCTTTGCCCATCTGTCTCTAACTACCTAAGATATCTCACAGCCACATGTCCAAAAGTGCAATTATTATCTTTCCCCTAGAGCTGCTTATTTTGCAGTGTTCAATTTCCTGCAAGTGGCACCAGCAGTACCACCCAGAAGTTATCCTCTAAAATCTTCTTACTTAGTTGCTTGATTGTGCTGGGAATTGAAACCAGGGCCTTATATATGTTAGACAGATGTTCTAGCACTGAGCTACACCCCCAGTTCCAAAGGGTGGTTTATATTAGGTACTGAGTGAATATCTCCATATTTATTGAATATAGGAATAGATAACTTTGTCACTAAAATTTTTCCATGGTTCATAACTATTTTAATTTCATATTCTCTGAGTTGTCTGTTTACTTTGTTTGGTTTTCTTTTGGAAGTTAAATTTTTTTGAATGTTCAATTATTTTATAGGACACATATTAACTCCTTGTTATAATTAACACATTACTTCCCCCCTAATTTACTGTTTTGTTCTTACCTCATAAGAAGCACCTTTACTGCTTCCAAACAGCCGTGCATTGCTAAAAGAAGAATTGGAGAATTAGAGCTTTTAAATGCACACATAAAATGCTTCATGGCTGGGGATGTAGCCTGCGTGATACATGCACTAGGCCCTATAAAAAAATTCTTTTTTTCTGGCTCTCCTTGTGCCCCATTTATTAGTTATGACTTACAGGAAGGAGTAACTAAAGTTGGTATACTGTTACTTCTGAAAAAAATAAAATAAAATAAAATTTAACTGGGTAAGTGCTAAAGAAGGATACTTTAAATATATACAGCCAACAATTAATTATACTTATGAGCACTTTGTTAACAAACTTAATTTTTCTTTTTTTTGATGGGGGTCTCACTATGCGTTCAGGTTGGCCTTGAATTTATGTAGTCTACACTGGTCTTGGATTCATGGTGCACGTTCTGTCTGTCTCAGTCTCCCAAGTGCTGGGGTTATAGGCATGCAACACCACTTGGCTCAGACTTTCAACCTTAAACCTCTCTCTCCATTTCTGTGCTGCAAATCTCCAAGGCCATTTTTTTTTTTCAGGAAATGGGAAAATATTTTAAAAGCAATCCATGACAAAATCAGGAATTTATCTTTTCTACTAAAAATAACTATATGTAGCCAGGCGTAAAGGTGCACACCTATAATCCCAGTACACAGAAGGCTAAAACAGGAGGATCACTGAGTTCAAGACCAACCTGAGCTTCATACTGAGACTCTTTCTTAAAATAAAACAAAAACTATATCCATTATAAAAATTTTGACTGTCTTGACTGTTTATTTTGGGTGAACAGCAAAGTGCTAATTGTTTTTCCAGGGGGTGGTGTGTGTGTGTGTATATATGTAAGAGACTGGGCAAATGATTTATGAGCTAAAGAAATGTTTTTCTATTTACTTGCAATGTTTTGGAAAGGATCTTTGGTCCCTGTGTGCCAAATGGGACTAGACAATAATTGAATGCATATTTCCTAGACTGTATGATGACAGAGGTATTGATTTTTAGAAAACTAAAAGCTCTATATCCTAATTCAATGCGTCACCTAGAAGGCTAACGATGACTTTCCATATTTCTTGTTCTGGACGCTTGACCCCATTTATACCCACTTATGTCACAGAAGTTTTGCTTTTACTTAATTTAAAATAATGTATACTTTGGTTACTGTTCAGATCATATAAATCTCTTGCTTTTTAAAATAATCTAAAAATGGTCTGGGGATGTAGCTCCATGGTGCCGCTGCCTGCTTGGCAAGCACAAGGTCCTGAGTTTGAGCCCTGATTCTGAAAAGAAAAAAAATTATGTATGTATGTATATATATATGTATGTATAAATGTTGATTCAGAATTAAAGATCACTACACAATGAAAACCAAACCTCATGGCCAAGGATTTCGCTTAGGTGGTACTGCCCCTACTTTGAGAGCACAAGGGCCTGAGTTTGATCCCCGGTACCACAGAAAAGAAAAACATAATAAATAAAACCAAACCTCAAATTTATATTTGACATTATCACTAGAAGAGAAACATACTTGGGCCCAAATATTTAGCAATAAACATTAAATGCAGACCACTGTGAAGTAACAAAATATATGAAGAAATACTTTTATCCCTCTGGCTTTTAGTAACAATATGAAAATGAAGTAATAGCAGCAGCAAGTTATTCTGTGCTCATTACATGTAAAGTAGTGGTCTGCAACCTTCTTGGCACCAGGGACCACTTTAATGGAAGACAATTTCTCCACTGACAGGCATAGGAGTAGGTGGAATGATTTCGGGATGATTTGAAGGAATGTACAGCCTACATCCGTTGTGTGTGCAGTTTGCTGTGGGGTTCATGCTCCTAGGAGAATCTAATGTTGCAGATCTGAACACCAGTAGAATGCAATCGATCAATCGTGGTAATGTCAGCAGGGAAGCAACTATAATACAGATAAATACGGATGAAGCTTGGATAAAGCTTTGCTGGTTCATCCCTCCTCCCACTGTGCAGGCCACCATGCTCCTTAAACCCTATGACCTTGCGACATGGGCATCAATCTCTTTGGGCATGCTAGCCACTTATAGTAGCTTTAGAAACTAATGGTCTGCCAAAAGGTCCCAAGATGTTCTTACTCCCTGTCCTCTATCTCCCCACAGCTGACTTCAATAAGATGGTACTAAGCAAGGCTGAGTGATGCAGGCCGCACCCATACACCACATACTTACACAGCTGCACACTGTACCTGCAGTGTGCAGAGGAGTTCTTTTAATTTTGCTCTCTGTCTTCCAGGCATCTGGGCAAACAGTGAGCAAGTACTGGAGGATCAGAGGGTCTCCTTCTCGACTGGCAATGTGGAAACTGTTCCAGCCATCTTTGTTCTTAAGCAGTGGATTGGCACCATGTTCCACAAGATCCCGGATCACTCTGAGATTCTTTCTTGTGCAAGCCATCATCAGAGGAGTCCTAAAGCCAATCGGACAATCTGTCAGATACAAGACAGCTGATATTAGAAGTGGGGGCCAGTTCTTCCATCCTTGACACAGATGGAAAAACCTACAGAACTGGAGGCAGGAAAACAGCATTAGCACCTTCTCTGTTTGATATGAGGACCTTGGCAGGAAAAACGATAATGCACCCTCAGGAAAGGGTTCCTGGGAGGCAAAACTGCCTATAAGCCTGGTTAGGAGTCATGAGCAATTCTCAGGTCTATTTTTTACCACATGAGGAAGATGTATTTTATTTAACTATAAGGGTCTCTCTTGTGCATTCTGCCCTTGCCCCCAGCTCCTCACAGAGCTGAGCTATACCCATAGCCACAGCAGATCAGGAATCACTTGAAGCAGGCCTTATTCTTTATAAGCCTTAAGAGATTCACAACCTCTAAGGAACCTGAAACAGTACTAAAAATGATGCCAATCTACTAAACAAAATGGGATTGATTTGTGCAATGACAACGCATCTGGATTGTGGTGGTGGTTATGCAATAATACTACACATGTGATAATAGCACAGAATCCTCTACGCACAGTGCAAGTGTAATTGATAAAACATCTAAGTATGTAGATTGTAGTATTGTCAATGAAAACAATGCAACTGATGAAGAGGTCATGTGGTGAGCTGCCCCAGAAGAATACCACATCCTTGAGTACAATATACTGCTTCTATTCTGTTTGATGATCTCTTCTGTCTCCTAAAGACAAATGATTGTCTTTATCCAAGAGCTAACCCCAAAATGGTGGGAAAGATGGAGAAGGATGACTCTGCTGTTAAGTAGCCCTGGACAGAGAACTAGAAGCTGAAAATGCTATGGTATTGAAGGAGAATGACCGACATAGTACAAGAAAATCTGATTCTGCAGGAAGTAGGGAGGTGGGTTGTCTTTTAGGATCCACCTACCAATCGGCTTTCTTCAGGCAGTCCACTGCCCCTCCTTGGTCCAGCAGGTAGCGCACGCAGTCCTGGTGTCCCATGGAGGCAGCCTCGTGCAAAGGCCTCTTGTAGTCTCGATTGGCGGCCTCGATGTCCATTCCCCAAGCTTCGACTAGGTAGGCGAGGATGTCCCTGCGCCCATGGCGAGCGGCACAATGGAGGAGGGTGTCTCCTGCTAGACTCTGACAGCCTCCAGCGGCCTGCAACTCCTCCTGCAGGGCGCAAAGCCGGCCCTCCTGCACCAGCCTGAAGAGGCGCCTTGGGTCCCCGGGCGTGGCCATCGCTGTGAGCCAGGCCACTGGCGAGTGGGAGGGGCCTGGAGTCCCAGTCCTCAAGAGCTGGGCGGGGGGGTCCCAGTAGGGTTTCTACTTCCCGCACGTGACGCTGCCCCGACGCCCAGCCTTGGCCCAATTCGGTACCCAGTAGGAGTGCTGTCTCGGAAACACGCCTTTAGCCCTGTGGTGGGAGAATCCCCGGTCTCTAATGGACGGCAATGGTTCTTCGTGGGGATGGGGCAGCCGGTGGTGAGCACACGTGTGGGCCGGTCTGGTTACCGCGTTCCAGCTTCGTGGAACCGCGCGGAGTTGCCTTCGGCTCCAGGAACCCAGGCAGCTCGGGCTACGTGAGTGTATCTGATATCCTGGAACTGTTTCCTGCACAGGATTGATGTGTGCCGAAAACGTCAGGGACTGAGGGTGCACTGCTACCATAAAGCCTCGAACTGGGAAGGAGAGGGTAGCTCAAATGGCAGCCGGGCTGGAGTGTGGGCGACTCCGCACCGCCGAGGACAAGGTGTCCCTTCTGTGTTGCGCTCCAGGCCTCCGACTGCTCGGGGACGGGTTGTTGTTCCTGTGCTCCACCCCGTCCTCATGAAAAGGCAGTCGTTCCGGTCCCTCCCGGCCACCACTGTCTCAGCCCCCCTAGGGTACCCTGGCAGCTCGGAGGAACTCTGGGAAAGTTTCCCCTTGTCTTTTCCGCGGGAGCGGAAGCGCGGATGGGGCGTGGCTCGCTGGCCGTGGACGTGCCCCTTCCAGCTGCGCATTTCTGTTGGCTTTAGGGGCCGTCAGTCAGAACTGCCCTTCCGGTTGCGCATTCCTATTGGATTCAGCAGCCGTCCGTCAGCGCCGGCAGAGGGCGCTTCCCAGGGTTGCAGCAAGGCGGAGCTCAGAAAGGAAGTCTGCCTGCTGTCGGGGGGTGAAGGAGGAGCTTGCAGCCGGGGTAGCTGGGCTGGGCTGCTGGCGGTGCCGGACTCGCGGCGGCTTCGGCGACAGGACCCCGGGTTCGGAGCGCCATAGTGCGTGAGACCTTAGGCCTGGCAGGGAGGGCGGGCGAGTCTATGCCGGGTGCAAAACTTACTGTTCCCGGCCGTTTGCTGGGGTCCCAGACTCGGAGGTGCGGCCCTGGCTGGTGGTGAGTGTAGGGCTCGGCTGCGGCCAGGAGTACACCGAGAAGGCCAGGGCTCCCGTAGACTCCAGCCGAGCTTGCGCTCCTGCGCTTCTCCTGGAGGCCCAGGCCCGGGCAGCACAATTAGCAGTTTCTACAGGGCTGGCAAAACAGGCAAGAGACGCGGCTATGGCTGCTGGCAAGCCAGGCTTTTCTACTCTGATGTTTTGACCTTGGGCACCTCATTTTATGCTACTGTTTCCTTGGTAGTCTCCCTCCCCCTTACCTGAATATAAGAAAGAAGGTTAAAGTGATGTGGGCCTTTGAGGGATTGGTTGAGATCTGAGCACACTGTATGTGGTGATAAAAGAGATTAATTAGTTTGATGTTGGGTTCCTTACTCGACTTTATGAGGATATTGTAGTATTTATTTAACCTCTTGGTGTTTTTAGTTCCCTTGGAAGGTTATAGGGATTGTAGTATGTGTTAGACCTAGAAACAATTACCATTTACATTCTGTAGTTTATGAAGCACTTGACATTAATTATCTAATCCAGAAACCTGTAAGGAAGGCATCATTCTTGTTTCATAGGCGAAGAAATTAAGGTCTAATGAAGTCAGTTAATGAAGAAAAACCCAGGGTTGTAATCATGATCATCTGTTTTGCTAATTATCTGGTTATGCTTGGCTAAGTTACTGGGGTCGGGCCTAGGTTCAAGTATCAAGTTTTTCAATGCTTACTGTTTACTCTATCCTCCTACTCCAAAAAGAAATGAAATATAAAAAATGCTTTGAAATGCACTGTGTTTTAGAATCTAAGAAGCAGCATTCTTGCTTTTGCAATTGTAGACAGTGCATACTGGAAGTTGAGGCCTTCAGTAGCTTCACCCTTTCTGCATCTGATGCTCCTCTGCACCCCCTCTTCCCCATTCTGACTGCACGAGTCCGTTATTTCTTGCCTTATGCCTCCAGTGTCTGGGTTTTTTTTTTTTTGTTGTTGTTGTTTCAACAAAATTGAGACGTGGTACACAATAGGAATACATGAAATCCAGGATCAACGGTTGTTTAACTGGTGTTCCAGACCCTGCTTCTCCTATCTGCTTTTATGAACTTGCTTTGGTTTGTCTCTTTTAGATAACTTGGTAATGAGAATACCGTGTGGGTGATACTGTGTGCGAATTTATCTCACGGACCCTGTGGTTTTTCTAGAGCAAAAGCCTGTTCTGGAGGGGGCAGGAGCTATGTAGTAAGCTGCTTCATGGAGTTATTTCTGGGGTGTCACTTTTTTTCCCAGTTGGGCTGCCCCTGTGTGTGTGTGTGTGTGTGTGTGTGTGTGTGTGTGTGTGTGTGGCTGTCTTTCCTTGTTTTGTATTTTCTAAGTATGTAACATTTAGCTGTGTTCATTGGGGTACCGATTATTTGACATATTTCCTGATTTCTGAATACAGCAGACTATTCAGTTTCAAATTCTAATTTCAGATGTGTTGCCACCTTCATTTTTTACCATGTCCTACGTAGGCTGGTTTTTGTTTGGAAACTTAATTTAGATTCTGTCTTTGTTTTTGTCTGTGATATTACCTAATTTCTAGAAATTTATCTCTTACCAAACATTTCAAATTATTTCAAAATTGGGATTTTAAGCTTCTTCCATAAAAAATGATTAAATCAGCCAAGTGTGGTGGTGCCTGCCTGTATTTCCATTACTTGAGAGGTTGAGGAGGAGGATCTTAAGTTGGAAGCCAGCGCAAATGACATAGTGAATTCAAGGCCAATGATAAACTCTGTGGCAGGACCTCTTCTCAACTCCCCCAAATGATTAAAATGGGAAACACTTTCTTCTTTATTTTTCAATGGTTGATGATATCATCATTCTTAATACCCTACTAGAAATGTCAGTTATCTTTGCTGCTTTTTAAAAATCTTGTTATAAAAGAAAAAAAGGCCGAGGATTTAGCTCAAGTGGTACCTTGGAAGTACCTTAGCTCATGCCTACCTTGGAAGTGTAAAGGCCGGTGTTTGATCCCCTGGTACCTTAAAAAAACAAACAGACAAACCAAAAAACCCCAAATCCCAATAAACAATAAAACCCAGCTCGTTGATAGGCATCTGTTCTTTTTGCTGAGTTTCTGCTGCTCTCCAGTCTTTGCCAACTTTCACCTAGGTTATATAGCTGGAATTTTCTCACTTATATTCCTGACAATCTCCATGTTTATCTAAATCTATTTAGTGACTCTACTTAAAAACCACATAATATTCTGATCTTTTCTTTGCTTCTCTCTCATCTTGCCTTTATGAGGATTATATAGAATGACATGCCCAATTCATCCTTGCTTTTTCTACTTATTTATTTTTTGGTGGAATCTGGAACTGAACTCAGGACCTTGCACATGCCAGGCAGGTGGTGGCACCACTGGGCTCCATCTCTGGCCCCTGCTTTTTCTAATAAATGAGTGTTTGAAAGGAAATAGATATTTCATGGTGTTAGATGATTTGGAAAAGACCGAGCCTACTAGTTTGGACCTTTTGGGTATAGAGAAAACCAGAATGTGGTCACTGGGAGGAAACTGGTCTTACATCAAGAATGAATGCTAAAGAGTGAGAGAGGGCTGCATTGTTTTCTTTCTGCATTTGTTTGTTTTGTTTTGTTTTAGAGCTAATGGTGACAAAATATTTAACGTTTTTTACATTTGGAGACTTAGTTACTTTTCTTGTTGTCAATACAAGAATACCTGACCCCTAAAGTGACAGAAGGAAAGGCTTATTTTGGCTCATAGCCTCTAGTGGTTGCAGTCCATAGTTGTTAGGCCTCAAGGCAGGGTGTCATGGGAGAGGAGCATCACAGAGGAGAAATAGTCCATGGCGAAGGAGGACAGGCAGAGAGCAGCACGCAACAAGCAACCACAGCAGCTCTTCCTGTCCACTGTATTCTGTACAGGTTACACACCCATAGAGTGGGTGGCACTTACACACAGGGTGGGCCTTTCCATTATCCACTCCCTGAACTGTGCCATCCCCGTCAGTGGACTAATTTAGTAATCACTCACCCTTGACCTAGCATCACATACTTGATCCCAGCATCACGTATTCTAGACCCTGCTACTTCTGAGGAGCCCTACCTGTTGGCTCACGAGGCTTTGGGAAGACATCTAGACACAAGCCATAACAAGTGGATAGTGTGTAGTGATACTTTCTCTATGGTTAATGTTTCATTGGTTCTGATGTTTCAGGATGAAAAAACAAAATGATACTATTTCAGAAAGGGTCTCACTATGTAGTTCAGGCTGGCCATGAACTCCCCAGTGATCCTTCTGCCTCAGGCTCCCAATGCTGGGATTACAGGCATATGCTACCACGCCAGCATCAGTTGTTCATTTTGTCAGTGGCTACTTATGATGCTGCGTGTGTTGACTTGGAAATGAGAGGGTTCCTTATTTCTTCCTAATAGACCACAGAGGTTTTAACCTAGAAATAGAAGGCATATTAATATATCCTTATACTACTAATTACTATTAATAATATAAAAATGCAATACAATGAAGATATATTAAAATAGTAATTTGTATAGGACAAACATTAAATGCATACTTATAAAAAGAATTGTTACGAGTATCTTAGAGAGTATGGGGTGGTTTTGCTATGTGCTCCCTGGTTGGCTCCATTAAATATTTTTTACAACACTAGAGTTGAGGGATAACAAAATGAATTGTGCTCCCAGACTTCACAGACTTCAAATGGGGCTGTCAAGTATGAGAATCATAATAATAGGCTATGTTACAGAGCACCTGCCTTATCTCCAAAGGAGAGACTGGGCGGGCCTAGTTGCCTACTTGCTCATTTTCACAAAGCCAGAGAAAAGATGAGCATGTGGAGAAGCTAAGCAGGTGAGATTAGAAGGTTCAGCAAATTATCTCAATAGCTAAGTTAAGTGCAGTATGGTATTATGAGTCATTTCTCCACTTAGGGACCTTGTATTAGAAAGTTAACTTGATTCTGTTCTTTTTAAAAGTACAGTATTTAACAATAATAGTTCTAAGCATTCTAGTTAGTTACTGTCTTTATGTTATGCCTTTAGATCTGTAGGGAGTTCTAGAGAATGTTGTTGGTTGGAGCGGGCTAGGATAGAATAAACTATTATCAGTGAAGAGATTTGACAATTGGCAAAGGACTAGAACTCCAGATCATGACCATCTTGAACTTACCAAAGAGTAGGACCCATGGGGTTAGGGGGCTTCCAAAAAACTGAAGGTTTTCAGAGAGATAGAAGAGTCATATAAAAGGAGGACATCAAAGGAAGGGACAGAGAGAAGTCACTCTAAGAAATCCACCCTACAAAGAGAAGTGCAGAAATGGCTTGTTTGAGTCTAGGCTAAATTGTGTTTGACAAAATGGTTTGTGTATATTCTCAGTGTTTTTCTGCTGTACTAACACCAGAAGGATATGACACATTTCTCTTAGTCACTGTGATGGAGAGTTTCAAGAGTACAAATATCCATTTTGGTATGGAGAAGACTGATTTGAACATCTCTGGGTGGCCTTGTATAGTTCAGAAAGCCTCCCGAGGAATTCTGATGTGTTTCCATCCACAAGAGCCTGGAAGAGGTGTAGCTTCCCTTTGTGCGTGCACATTTATCATGTAACACTCTAACTGCACTCCTTCCACACTCACAAGCAGTTTCTAACAATAAATGTCCTTTTAGAGAAGTGCAAAGTACACTTGCTGTGTGAGAACAGAGGAGAACCGTTAGGTTAGTGTGATTCAGGGAGGAAGGTTTTTGGAAGAAGTATCAGTTAGAGCATCTTTATTTTGATAGTTATACTTGAACTGCTTTTTAAAAAGGCATATTAATAAAAATAGAAGAGTGTTTAGAATTTCAGTGTTGTTTTGAAGGAAAGAACTTAGCAAGACCACTAATACTGTTCAAATAAAACTGAACTTGTCTTTTCGGACGCATTCAGCTGGGGGTGGTAGTCACATCCTAACGTGCTTGTTGCTGGGTTTTGACATAGGTGTAGAGGTAGATGTTGTCAACCCAACGTGGGTGTCATGAGTGCTTACATAACGTACCATCTCATTCTGTGAATTTAATGTGGAAGGCTGTTTTATTCCTCCTTTTCGTAACCCTGAGTGATGCATATACCTATAGGGGAGGTGTCTCTCATGTCACTGTGCATTGAAGGGGCTTTGAAGAAATGTTAAATGACTTGTTTAACCTGGGGATTTGAGTCAGGCTCCTTGGCTCCTACTCATATATCACAAGACATACCTCTAAACAGACTCAAGATGCTGTTTCGTTTTTCTGACCACTACCAAAGTCAGAAAAGTTATTTTTTTACACATAAATCTGTTGAAAATCCCAGCTCTGCCCCCTACGCACATCATGACTGAGGTCACACCATTCCCAGTGTGTAATGCAGTCATCTTATGTTAGTGAGATCTCCCAGTCAAGGTACCTTCCTCCTCCAGTTGTTAACCCATAGCGCCTTCACATAATGGGTATGTTCCAGAAATACACTGGAATCTGTCAGAACTCTGTGGAAACAGAACACTGTGTTCCATAACATCCAGAAGCTCTTTTATTTATGTACGTTTGTTAAGAGTTCTGAAAACCTTTAATCTTTTCAAACAAGCATTTTAGATTTAGATGTATTTTATGAAATAAATACATAAGTAATAGTATACCCTTGTCAATATTATCTTTTTTCCCCACAACAGTTCTTTTAGGGACTAAACACTTTTGATATTCTCTTGTCTTTCTGGAATTGTTTTCCCAAGTATCTGCCCTGGCCAAGTCCTGGGGATCTAGGTTAGGCCCCTATACTACTTTAACTTTGCCTTCCTCCCCATCCTTTACCCATTGAACATGTTTTCTTAGTCTATGCAGACTGCTACAGCAGCTGAATAGCTTATAAACAACAGAAATTTATGTCTCACAGTTCTGGAAGCTGGAAGTCCAAGATCAAAGCGCTCAGAGATCTGGGTCGGATAAGGGTTCACTTCCTGGATGACAGATGGATGTCTTTTCTTTGTCCTTACATGGCCTGAGGGGCAGTAAGCTCATTAATGAGGTTTCTTCCCTCATGAACCAGTCACTTCTCTAAGAGCTCTTTAGTCAACTTGGGTGTTAGGATTCAATGTATTACTGTCTGCACTGCTAGATGTGGAGGATGCAGTAGTGAAAAAGGCAGATTAGTTCCTTGTATTGGAGCACACTACATTTTACTCTTGAGCATATGCTTAAGTCTTATCTATGGCCAGTGTCAACACCTTAAGTTTTTTATTGATTTTTAAAAAAATCATTATTTTGGTGTTTTTATTTTTTGTACCAGGGATTGAACTCAGGGCCTTGTGCTTGCTAGGTAGGCGTGACCTTGCTGAGCTACATCCTCATCTTTTCTTTTTGGAGACAAGGTCTTGCTATGTAGTTCAGGCTGGCCCTGAGCTCACGATGTAGCCCAGGTGAGCCTGCAACTCACAGCAATCCTCCTGCCTCTGCCTCCCAAGTGCTAGGATTACAAGCGTGAGCCACCATGCCCAGCATTGTGGTATATGCTACTGATTGCTGATGGGCATGAGTCACCATACCCAGCATTGTGATATGTGGTTACCAGGGATCTAACTCAGGACCTTGCACTTGCAAGGCAGGCGCCAGAACCACTGAGCTAAATCCACCTGCCCGTGTTGTTGCTGTTTTTTGAGGAAAGGTCTTGCTATATAGTTCAAGACAATCTTGAACTCACTATGTAGCCCAGGCTGGCCTTGAACTCACAGCAATATTCATGCCTCAGCCTCCCGTGTGCTAGGATTCCAGGCAAGCGCCACCATGCCCAGCAAGTTTTTTTTATTTTAAATTAGAGTATATTGTTACAATGGCAAAGCTAAGATGAAACCATTCTTACATACTTAAGGGAAAAATATCAGGGTTCATCTTATAAATGTAAGCATACAAATCTTATACAAATCTACCAACCTCAGTTTTGTGTAGTTGCAAAAGTCACAGTTAGAAATGTAGATTTGGTTGGGCATCTGAATTCTTTTTTTTTTTTTGTATAGGTATATTTTATATGTACATCATGGGGAAGCAGAATTCTTAACCAAGCCTAATGTAATTGGTTGTGTGTTTCTCCATTGATTTTCAGAAGCCTTATGGGTTATCTGGCTTACATCACTCAGTGAAACAAGTCTCCTCTGATTCCTATAAAATTGAGTGATATTGATGCCACTTGATGACTTTATCTATGAAAACTTTTCTACTCCAGGCCAGTTTGGCAATAGATGTTCACCTTTACATGAGCTAGCCTCTGTCTACTGATATGTTTCCATTGTTAATGGAATGTAATTCCTCTTCTTTAATTCACTTCATTTATTGACTAGTTGTGGTGCTGGAATTGAACACAGAGCCATGTGCATGCTAGGCAAGCCCTCTCTCACTGAGCTGTATATCCAACTCAGTATCTCACTTATTACAGATGTTGTTCTCACTTATTACAGCTTGTGAGCTTAGAAGCAATTGGGAATACCGAAGAGAGATCAGAAGAAACTGATAGCTTGGGTCGATGGAGAAGTGGTTTTGCTGGCTGCAAGCCCAAGGTGTTCTGTAGTTGAGCCAAGTGCATGTGGAACCTGTATCTATCTAGACCTTGGAAAGACCCTTGGTGCTTCATCTTCTGTATTTCCCAATCGATCAGAGGTTTAATTCAGGCAAAATAGTTCTTGGCATTTACTTTAGGATGAAGGATTGTAAACCAAAGAGGTAAAATTTCATGTCTTGTTTTAAATTTTGTTTATTTGTGATACTAGGGATCTAACCCAGTTCTCTGCATGTTAGATAAATGGCCTACCAATGAATGATATCACTAGCCTCTTCATTTCAGTACTGCTTTTGAAACTGAATTCTAGGGACAATTGCTGCTATCATGTGTTGCTGAAGGAAGATAGCGAATTTCCATTACTGAATGTCCTGAACATAGATTTGATTTTGTTGTACCGGGGGTCCTTGCTTGTATCCTCTTCAGTCAGTTCTTAATATGAGATGTTCTTGGGGCTGAGAGTTGTGTAGGTAATAATTGTTCTATCTTATTTATTATTATTATTATTATTATTATTTTTTTTTTTTTTTTGAGACAGGGTCTCACTTTGTGGTTGAGGCTGGCCCTGAGCTCAGCCTCAAACTCACGTCACAGCAATCCTCCTGCCTCTGCCTCCCGAGTGCTGGGATTACAGGCGTGAGCCACCACGCCTGGCACTGTGGTATGTGGTACTGGTTGCCGCTGGGGTGAGTCTCCACACCCAGTATTGTTATGTGGTTACCGGGGATTGAACACAGGTCCTTGCGCTTGCAAGACAGGCGCCGGAACCACTGAGCTATATCCCTGGCCCTATCTTATTTATTATTTTGACACAGTGTCTCACCATCTCACCATGTAGTTCAGGCCAGCCATGAAGTGCAGGTTGGCCTCGAGTTTATGAGATCTTCCTGCCTCAGTGCTGGGATTTCAGCAGTATGCCACCACACCTAATGAGGGTCCTTCTCTAAAGGAATTTAGAGGCTGTTTTATTATAACTGTATTTTGCTCTTAAAGCCTAGAGAAGCTCATTTTAAAAAGCTATCAATCTTTGTACAGTATGTTGTGTTTTTTACAATCACAATTAAAAACAATCTGAGCCATTTGACCAAAAATAAGTTGTTAAGTTTTTATTGTTTAAACAAATCTATAGCCAACTCTTGAACATTTGTGGTTATTGTAGGAATATATGTGGCCTAGTCAAAAGCAAGAAAAGGGGGCCGGGGAGTTAGCTCAGTGGTTCCGGCGCCTGTCTTGCAAGCGCAGGGCCCGGGCTCGATTCTCCGGTAACCACATAACAATACTGGGTGTGGAGACCCACACTCACACCCAGCAGCAACCAGTACCACATACCACAGTGCCGGGCGTGGTGGCTCACGCCTGTAATCCCAGCACTCGGGAGGCAGAGGCAGGAGGATTGTGATGTGAGTTTGAGGCTGAGCTCAGGGCCAGCCTGAACCACAAAGCGAGACCCTGTCTCAAAAAACCTAAAAAAAAAAAAAAGCAAGAAAAGGGTGCCAAATCTCAGTTATACATTAGTAGCAACTTCTTTTTTTAATGAGTCTTTCACAACTAAGGCTTCTAGGGAGTATGAGTAAAAAATAAATAAAAAGTCATTTTAAGTTCTTAAAATATCATTTTGGAATTCCTTTGAAAATTTTTTGTTGTTTTCTTGAGACAGGGTCTTCCTAGATAGTCTAGGCTGATCTTGAACTCACTGTGTAGCCCAGGCTGGCCTCAACACACGATCCTCCTGCCTCAGCCTCCTGAATGCTGGGATTACAGCTGGTCCCACACCTCATTCTTCTTAAATTCTAAGGAAGAAATGTTCAGATGCTGTGAAATGATTAAATGTTGGTAGATTCTGGTTCAGGTGACCCACACAATCAGTTGTCAGTGGTCATATTCCTAAAACTTGAGTATACTTTGCCAACTAGCCTATATAGAATTGATGCTTACTAATGAGTATCCCATTTCTTCTGCCTGTTGGTACAAAACAGTGAGACGGTTTAAGCGGAAGCATCTTACAGCCCTCGACTGCCAACAACTGGCTCAGAGTCATTTGAGTGTGACCCAGCCCTTCGGTCAAAGATGGACAAACAGGGATCCAAACCGTGGTCTCTATCCTAGACCCAGAGCAAAAAGAGGGAGTAGGGGTATGTCTTCAAAAAAGCATGTAACATTTTGAAATTTGTAGTGTGTGTGCTATTTTAATATCTTCCATTTTAAAAGTACTTACAGATAATTACTGCTGTGATTTTGTAGTTCTGGTTCAATAGTTTGACTTTTTTAAAAATTATTTGTACATTTTCCATGAAATTAGCTTCGTATAATAATCCTTGGTAAAAGCCCCAGAAAACTTGTGTAATTATAAAGTGGTAAAAGTCATGAACCCATATCACCATTATTCCAGTCCAGAGACAGGGTGATTACTTGATTCTGTTAAATCTTTGTTCACTCAGTCATAAGGTCTTCTGTGGTTTTTTCCTAGAATTTTTTCCTCATCCACTGCTTTCATGGCTGATCGGGTCCTGTGTGGACCATTGCAGGCACACCTTCCTCGAATGCAGATTTTACATTTTCCAAATTGTTTGGAACATAATATCATTGAGCTAATGGTCTCGGGCATAATAATTTTCTGTCATGTTACAGCTGTCCTTAGGAGCGTATAGTGAAATGTTTGCCCATTACTGTGCTGGACTCAAGCTTGCACTTGCCATCACTTTATATTTACTTTTTTAATTTTAAAATTTTAACCATAGCTTTTAATTGATGTGCAATATTTATTTTTGAGGTATAGTGTGACAATTTCATATCTGTAAACAGTGTGTCACGATCTAACATTTCGAGGTCCTCAAACATTTTATTGTTAATATATGAAAGTCCCCCTCCTGATAGTTTGATTTCTTATTACTCCTCCCTGTAGCAAATGGATTCCTGTATTGGCTAATATGTATTAACTTAATCTAAATTGCCTTAGTTCCCTTTGATACATCTAATTTCAGAATACAGTTAAAGTATTATTTAGTTTTCCTTAACTATTGTAATAGGTGTTTTTCACTTTGGGGAACTACTGTACCAATATAGAAGGCAGTTGTCCTACACTTGGTTAGCTTATCTCCCTGGGGAGTTCTTCAGGTCCCTGAACCACAGGGGCTTAACCCCTGGTGAGAATGTGATAGTTAGCACATATTAGGACTTACTCAGACCCTACTGACTCTAAAAGTCTGGGTTTTTATCCCATCGTCCCCAAGCAGTTATGATTGATTTTCCCCTAATGCAGGAGAAATAGCAATTTCAAGTCCTAAAGTTAAAAGCTAAACCTGCTTTCAGTCTATTCTCTTACTTTCCATAGTAAGAATTTTGGCTATGGCTATTAAGAAAGGAGATACATAGATGCAGATATTGGTAAATCAATTAAATATTTTCTTCTTTGACATTTAAAAATATATTTTAAGTGTCTGAAATGCTGTGATGTGTGAAGCTGCCATTTTCCTCCCTCTATGCCTGAAAGGTCTGAGGTCAGGGAAGGTTCCTTACTTTGCACTTATCTCAGAGTAACAGGTTCTTAGTAGAGGCTGAATAATATGAAAAGAATTCTCACTCCCTCTTCTTTATTTTAAAATACTGTTCTTTCATAGCTTCACAGGAGGAAATAAAAATATATTAAATGGATTTAGCCCTATCAAATAATATTAAACTTGAAGCATTTTTTTTTCCTGCTTATCCAAGCTTAGACACAGGAGCAAGTAAGGAGAGATGCACTGTGTGAGTGGATGCGTGAGCGTGGCAGTCACCCCCTTTCTGTCTGTCCATTTGGTGTTGAGTGTGCAGCATTTAACCTTATGCTTGTATGCACTGCATGGTGGAATGGAGGTCATCACCCTATCGAAAGTCAGTGTCTGTATCTTTCCAAATATGTGTCTATTTTTTGAATTAGGTATTTTTATTACCATGTGCCCCATAAGTATATCCCCATCTTTTTCCTCTGTTGACGTAGGTAAGCAAATATTAGGTCTACTGCAGGTCAGCAGCCACTGATCATTTTTTTTTTCATTCTTTTCGGGTTCTCTCTACAGGTCAAGGATGTCAAAAGAACAAGCCTGAGTTCTTCCTAGCTGGCCAGCAGCAGTGCACCAATGACATGGCCAAAAGCAGTTCTGTTGGCCAGGACAGCTGTCAGGACTCGGAGGGTGACATGATCTTTCCTGCAGAGAACAGTTGTGCTCTGCCTCAAGGTGATGGAGAGGCAAGACTGGGCTCGGCAGGGTCTGCTTTGCCTTCCAGGAAGCGCTTTCGGTCATTTGAGGACGAGAGTAATAAGGCTACAGGGACCAGCCAGTGGGATGGAGTTACCAAGAAAACCCCGTGGCACTGTTTGTCCTCATCCTGCACAAGGCCAAGGGAGGTCAGACAAGAAGCGGAAGGCTGTTTGTCACAGCGCTCTGCAGAGTCTGGAGAAACAGACCAAGACATCGAGGACATTGGGCCGGACCCCTTTCCTGACTCATACTACGGGCTTCTTGGGACATTGCCCTGTCAGGAAGTACCAAGCCACATTTGCAGCCTGCCCAGTGAAGTCCTAAGGCACATCTTTGCCTTCCTCCCTGTGGAAGACCTCTATGGGAATCTGAGCTTGGTGTGCCACCTCTGGAGGGAGATCATCAGTGACCCGCTGGTGAGTGAAGTGCCCATGTAACTAGTCTGCCCTCTGACCTGAAATCTTCACGTATTTCTGATAGTAGTTCCCATTTGCCTTCAGAATAGCGTCCGTACTTCTTAGGGTCCTTTAAGGCCTTCCATACTCTTCACCCCCGCTATTACTTCAGCCATTTTGCTGACCTCCTCCTAACATATCTCTGCATTCTCTCTAAAAGACATGATTTGCTGTGTCCTCCTGATACACTGCATGTCGTTCTGACCCCCCATGGTGGGTAGGAGGGACTCCGATCCCTCCATCCCACTTAGAAGTTCTCTCATAGTTTTTGGTATATTACGTCTGCCTTTAACATACTGTAGCAGAGAGACAGAGACAGATAAGACCGGACACTTTGACCACTGCTAAGCCTAACTCTCTGTGAAAAAGTTGACAGATATATAAAAGAGCTGCATGTCTATTCCGCTTTTCCTTTGAGGCTGTAGTTTGGGTTTACTGTTTGCTCTCTACAAGGTAACACCCCAGCCTAGGAAGGTGAAACATTGTGCCTAGGTAAATTTATTTCCCTTGTAACTTTTGCAGACACTAAAATCCTTGTTTAAACTAACCAGAGCAACAGAGAATGAAGTAATAGATTGTGAAGCCCCCATAAAAAGGGAGGTTGAATTTAGCTCAGGACCGAGTTTCCAAACGTACTTGAGGGAAGTTTGGTCTTTCTAGAAGTAAATATTTATTTTATCTGACTTCTGTGTGTCCTTGTTTTCTTTCTCGATTTCCCATAAAAAATACTTCTTTCCATTTTATCCCGTTAAAGCTAGTCACTTTCTCCTCATTGTGGTGTTAGAACGGCTTGTATCTCTATTGACATAATTTATCATACATATACCATGTAGCCTTATCATTTTAGATGGCTTTTGGTATAACCGTCAGCTCATTGACAGGTAGTGCAGTTAATGGCACTGCTGTGGCTCCCTGTTCTTTTCTGTGTTGTTTCATTATACATTTTCCCATCCTGGGGTCAAGTTCTTGGGTGAACTTGAGGCCTGGAGGAATGTTTTACCTGCCCTGTATAGCTCTTAGACCAGGTATAGGGAGTAAGAAGTACAGAGATTCAAACATCTTTTCAGATATGAACCCTATTTTTGACAATGTTCCTGCCCAGTGAATTGAAAGCTGTCTCATTAAACTGAATAGTCAATTATAGATGGGGAAAGTGACAGTTTTCTCCATTCTGCTTTAGAAATTCTAAGGATAATATTCTTATACAGGCCACTGGAAATGTTAGAATGAAACCACTATATTTTTATCATTACTAATAGTAACATGATGTATGTTCAGTAATCTGTGACAGCTCTCAGACTCTTTTTTCATAGTGTCTGTCTCTGGCTTTCATATCATGGTGTCATGGTAATCCTTGGCTCTAGAAGTATTTCTTCCCATTAGTACAGCAAATTGCTGCTTGGGTAACCTTGGTCACTGAGATTTCTGCACATGCATTTTCAATTTCTTCTCTAAGGGCCAGCAGTGTGGTGGGTTTTCTACAATACGCAACATTCTTGACAGTCCCCATATGATGGTAACACCATCTGTTGAAAAAACATTGTACTATTTTTATTTTCCTGAAGTGTGCATACATTTTTTGGTAAACTCTGTGTGTGGGGTGTGTGTGTGTATGTGTGTGTGTGTTTGTGTACATGTTTTTCTTTTTTTAAAACAGTATCAAGGATTGACCCTAGGGCCTTTGTTCTGAGCTGCATCTCCATCGCTTTTAAATTTTTTAATTTTATGTTTAATGCTACTAACGCTTGCCTTTTTTAGACTCAAACTTGTGATGTAGCTGCTTCAGTCACTCAGAGTACTCGGATTGCAGCTGTGCATCATTATGCCTGACTTCAAGATACTTTCTAAATTTGTGTTTTATTTGACCAATTGCTTATCTTAAGAGTGTGTTGTCTGTGCATTTTTGTGTTTTCCAGTTGCTTTGATTCCTAGCTTGATTATATTGTTATTAAAAAAGAGACTTTGTACATCTTCAGCCATTCTAAACTTGTTTTCAGGCTTAGGGAGCTATGCCTGTAATCCTAGCACTTGGAAGACTGAGGCAGGAGAATCGCCATGAGTTTGAGGGTCAGCCTGGGGTACATAGTGAGGTCAAGGCCAGCCTGAACTGTGCAGTGAGACCCTGTCTGGAGGCACAGAAAAAAAAAAAAACTTGAGAAATAAACTTGATAAGGCTTGTGTTGTGGCTTGATATCTGGTCTATCCTGGAAAATGTTCTTGTATACTTGAGGAAAATGTTAAATGGAGCCTTCTATATATAACTTACTGTAGGTTCAGTTGGTCTGAAGTGTTCAAGTCCTTTGTCATCTTACTTCTCTCAGGTTGTCTCATTTGTTGAAATTGACATTTTCTCCTTTCAGTTCTGTTGGTGTTTGCTTTATATATTTATAGAGCTCTGATATTTGGTACATATAATTGTCCTATCTTCTTGGTAAATTTTCTCTTTATGTGTTTTTCTACTTTTTATCTCATGTTGTAGTTTTTTAGTTAAAATTTGCTTCTCTGGGTTTAGTATAGCCATGGCTCTCATACTATTTTATTCTCACTGAAACTGTGCTAGTAGTGTCCTGATGCTTTAGGCAAGGAAACTGAAAAGCATTAGCTTTTCTCAGATTCTTTCTGAGACACTTTTAGAATGAACTTTATGTAATATTTCTTTCTCTCTATTCAGTCTGTTCAGCTTTTTAATTATGAGTTATAATTGCTTTTCAGGTAGAAGCTTGTCTGTCTGTGGCTTAATCTGCTTTCTAACAGCCATTGCCCATTCTTCGTTGTCATTACTTTGTTCTGGTGTTTTCACCATATAGTTCATTCCTTGGAAAAAGTTGTATCATCGCTATCTAATGAATGAAGAGCAAGCTGTCAGCAAAGTGGATGGCATCCTCTTGAACTCTGGCATAGAAAAGGAGTCAGACTTGTGTGTGCTGAACCTTATACGGTGAGTGTCTTTTTTTTTTTTTTTTTTTAAGGTTTTTTTGAGACAAGGTCTCGCTTTGTGTTTCAGGCTGGCCCTGAACTCAGCCTCAAACTCACGTCACAATCCTCCTGCCTCTGCCTCCCAAGTGCTAGGATTACAGGCGTGAGCCACCACTCCCGGCACTGTGGTATGTGGTACTAGTTGCTGCTGGGTGTGAGTCTCCACACCCAGTATTGTTATGTGGTTACCGGGGAATCGAACCCCGGCCCTTGCGCTTGCAAGACAGGCGCCGGAACCACTGACCTAACTCCCCGGCCCCCGCAGTGAGTGTCTTTTGAAGGAGACAGTTTTTGCAGTTCTTTCTCACACATCTTTGCTGATCTTTCTTGTGGCTTCTTTCTGAATGTTTTACAGATTCACAGCCACCACCAAATGCTCCCCGAGTGTGGACCCTGAGAGGGTACTGTGGAGTCTGCGGGACCATCCCCTCCTTCCCGAGGCTGAGGCATGCGTGCGTCAACACTTGCCTGACCTCTATGTGGCTGCTGGGGTACGTTAACCAGGCTGTGGAGACTGTGTGTGGGGAGGCAGCACCTTTTTTCATGAGAAGAAAGTGTATTGGTGATTAAGTTCAGTTAAACATTACTTTTCCAGAATCTTCATTTAGTTTCTGAAGGCTTTGGTCCATCAGTCTTCTCACTGGTCCCCTTGGAAAAATATAATTATAGATTCTTGGATTTGGAAGGAATTTTAATAAATAGTCTTTTTTTTTTTTTTTTGAGACAGGGTCTCACTTTGTGGTTCAGGCTGGCCCTGAGCTCAGCCTCAAACTCACATCACAGCAATCCTCCTGCCTCTGCCTCCCGAGTACTGGGATTACAGGCATGAGCCATCACGCCCAGCACTGTGGTATGTGGTACTGATTGCTGCTGGGTATGAGTCTGCAAGCCCAGTATTGTATGTGATTAACCAGGGATCGAACCCGGGTCCCTGCGCTTGAAAGACAGGCGCCAGAATCACTGAGCTAAATCTCTGGCCCTTAATAAATAGTCTTGTTTCCTATAACATTAAGCATTCTTCTCTGAATACTCCTGAAAAGTGGCCATTTAACCTCTGAACCCTTTTAATACTTAGATTTCTTTATAAGACAGCCTGTTCCATTGTTGACAGCTTTCGTTATTTGGAAGAGGCAGAGAAATGAAAGATCTTGCCACAGTTATACAGTGAGGAGAGGAGAAGCTGGAAATAGCCCTCTTCTTGACTTCCAGCCAGTTGCTCCTGATCCAGATCAGGGTTCTCATATTTTACCTTGGAAGCCCCTTGCGACATCTTATGTGTGTCCTGCTGTCCACAAAAGGCTGAAACTCCCAGTTTCTGTGTATCTCTAGGTCTTGAGTGAAGTGGTTGCTGGTTGTAGTTGTGGAGAAGGACATTTTTTTTTTTAAGTTTTTTTGAGACAGGGTCTCACTTTGTGGTTCAGGCTGGCCCTGAGCTCAGCCTCAAACTCACATCACAGCAATCCTCCTGCCTCTGCCTCCCGAGTGCTGGGATTACAGGCGTGAGCCACCACACCCGGCACTGTGGTATGTGGTACTGGTTGCTACCCAGTATTGTTATGTGGTTACCGGGGAATCGAACCCGGATCCTTGCGCTTGCGAGACAGGCGCCGGAACCACTGAGCTAACTCCCCGGCCCTTTTTTAGGTTTTTTGAGACAGGGTCTCGCTTTGTGGTTCAGTCTGGCCCTGAGCTCAGCCTCCAACTCACATCACAATCCTCCTGCCTCTGCCTCCCGAGTGCTGAGATTACAGGCGTGAGCCACCACGCCCGGCACCATGGTATGTGGTACTGGTTGCTGCTGGGTGTGAGTCTCCACGCCCAGTATGGTATGTGGTTACCAGGGATCGAACCCAGGTCCTTGCGCTTGCAAGACAGGCGCCGGAACCACTGAGCTAAATCCCTGGCCAGAGAAGGGCATTTTTTTATAGAATGGTTGTAGCAAGAGGGCATGGGACTTTTCTTTCTTAGAACACATTCATTAACGAAGAAGCACGTACTAATGGAAGGATGAGAAAGATATGTGTCCATTCTTTTCCATGTTCCTGAAGTTACTTATGGCTAAGTTACTTAGGTATTAGCTTTACTGAATGGGACATTACTGTCTTCAAAAAGTCTAAATAAATTAATATTCATTTCATTTAATATTTGATAATACTTAAGTAATAGAAAGAATAAATTAGTATCATAATGTTTAGGAATTTTCAGTCTTGGTGTTCCCAACAAAGACTGCAATCTTCTTTTGTATCTCCATCTTTTGAGCCTCCCAGCTAGGCATTGTTTGCTAGTGGTCTTGTTTGTTTTATTTATTTATTTTTTTTTTATGGTTTTTTTTTTTTTTTTTGAGACAGGGTCTCGCTTTTGTGGTTCAGGCTGGCCCTGAGCTCAGCCTCAAACTCACATCACAGCAATCCTCCTGCCTCTGCCTCCCGAGTGCTGGGATTACAGGCGTGAGCCACCACACCTGGCACTGTGGTATGTGCTACTGGTTGCTGCTAGGCGTGAGTCTCCTCGCCCAGTATGGTATATGGTGACCAGGGATCGAACCCGGGTCCTTGCGCTTACAAGACAGGCGCCGGAACCACTGAGCTAACTCCCCGGCCCTGCTAGTGGTCTTGTTTTGACTGTGTGATTACCTGTGGACTTCAGAGCTCACTGCCCAGGGGAGGAGGAAGGTGGGAGGAGTGGGAGCTCTATGGAGGGTTTTTGTGGTGCAAGGTTCTCTGTCAGATATTTTATAAATGTTCTTTAATGAAAGGAAACTAAGCTGTCCAATCCATAGGTGACCAGAACAGGGAACATAGGGCAAAAGGAAAGCTTCTGTTTCCCATGTGTCATTTGAGAAGCTGGCTTAGTCCAGACGCGTGCACATGGCACCCCGCTGGCCACAAACGGCTGAAACCTGAGCCCTAGACTCACCTTTCCTTACCATCTTTCTGGTGCGATTGTTGGTGATTGCACCCTGCCTCCTGGCCTCTTCTCCTATCTTGTGCACCTTGCTTCACAGGGCATTAATGTCTGGGCTTTGGTGGCAGCCATGGTGCTCCTCTCCAGCAACGTGAATGACATCCAGCAGCTACTCTTCTGCCTCAGGAGACCCAACTCCACAGTGACCATGCCAGATATCACCGAGACCTTATACTGCATAGCTGTGCTTCTCTACGCTATGAGGGAGAAGGGCATCAACATCAGCAATAGGTAGGGTCCTGGGAGGAAGGGAGGAGGAGCCATAGTAAAATGAGAAGGTGCTGGACTTGGTACTGGTCTTTGCCCCGCCACTCACTGATGTTTGCCTCAGGATATCAGGCAAATACAGTGGACCCTCAAGTTCTGACCAGCCTGACATATGAACAGCTTGGATTCAATAGGTTAATGGAAGATTCATATGCCTCTTATGATCTATAGTGTGTACCCAAGTAAATGTCTAGCTCTCAGCTGTATTGACTTATAACCAGTGAGTTAGAACTGGCCCTTGGGAACCAGTGGAGTTCACAAGTCGAGAGTCCACTGTAGTAGGCAAGCCGTAAAACTCGTTGTGTGACCCCCGTTTCTTCCTCTGTAGAATGAAGAGATGAGGAGAAATTTACATGTAAGTGAAGGTAAAGTGCACTGTGAAAATAAAGAGCCGAACAATTCTAGATCTCATTGAGGCTGGCTGTGATGAAGCACATCTGTAATTCTAGCCCGTGGGAGGCGAAAGCAAGAGGATCTTGAGTTTGAGGGCAGCATGACCTTGTCTCAAAAAAAAAGAAACAAAAGTCTCACTAAGGCAGTTTTTATATTCAGGGGTATTGAAGCCTTAGGTAATGCCCCGTCTAAGACAAACTATTTTGTTTATGTCTGTTAACTTTCTCAGGAAAACATTAGGATCTGCTTTCTTCATTTTTTACTTTGGAGATGGCGATAAATAATGTGTAACAGTTGTATATACTTTATTATCTAAGGGTATAATAAAAACCTTTAGTGTGTGAGTTGCTAATTCAGAGTGGCCTTGATCATTTCTTCCACCAGAGTAATGTAATAGGCCCAGGTCAGTTTTCTGAGGGATATGTGTGTTCAGCAAATATCACACTCCTGCTGCGTGTCAGATGCTGTCCAGACACTGGCAACTGTCCTATAAAGAAGTTAAACAAGATTCAAATTCTAGTGAGGGAAGACGGAGAGCACTTAAGTAAGTGTGTGAACATCTTAGTGTAGGTGTTATAGAGAAAGTAGAACAGAGTCATGTGAGAGGGAGGTGGAGAACACACCTTAGGTTGCATGAGAAAATGCTTCCCTGAGGAAGTTCACATCTGAATGTCAAGGAGGAGCCACCATTTTGAGGTTTGAGGAAAGGGCATTTTGAGGTTTGAGGAAAGGGCATTTTGAGAGAAGAAATAGATCACTTACAGGCCCTAAGAAAGAATGTGTTTGGTATATATGAGGAAGAGAAAAGGGCCAGTGTGGTATGACTGTAGTGAATAAGAAAGAGATTAGTGTAGGAATTTGAGATCAATGGGGACCATGTGAGGTCTTACAGGTCATCTTCTATGCCATGATTAGAAATTGGAATAAAATCCACAGCCTAGTTGACTACTGGGAAGAAACCCAGCCTCTGATCTGGAGAGGGTACCGTGACAGGAAGCCAGGTACCATGACAGTGCAGCCAATGCTGGAGAAACAGTGGGAGCCCAAGAGGATGGCCTTTCTTCAGGGAAGGATAGTGGCCCCTGAAATCAGTGAGCCCCAAGTGGAATGTGGCTGGAAGTACTACATGAACAGTAGTCCAGTTCTTAATGAGGTCTAACAATGGAACATTAATCTCCAGAAATGTCTGAGTGTTTGCCACATTTTGAGTTATGTTTTGGTTAAGTATGGTTCACACTGTGCTCCACTCCATCATGTTGAGGCAAACGACAGAGAGAGCTTTATAAACTGATCAGCAAGATCAGGCAGGGAAATGGGAAAGATAAGACTTAAGTCATGTCATGTCCTGGTACAGATTCACACTGTTGAGTGTGATCATGATGTGTATATAAAATGTACCAATATAGAATTCAATTTAAAAAAAAGGTCAGTGCACAGATAATGAGAAGCATCATCCCATGGATGTAGATGAGGCACAGAAGGTATATCTTAGTCTGCCTGGACAGCCATAGCAAAGTACCTCAGACTAAGTGGCATATACAACAACTGTTTATTTTCTCATAGTTGTGGAGGTTGGTAGTCCAAGAATAAGGTGGTGACAGATTCAATTCCTGATGAGAAACTTACTGCCTGGCTTAGAATCACTTTTTCTCTAAGTTCCAGCATGAAGGGGAGAGAGATAGCCAGGTGGTGTAAAACACAAATCCTGTTGGGCCAGGGTCCCAGCACTACAACCTCCTTCAGTCTTAATGGTTTCCTTATGTCGGTCACATTTGGGGTTAGGACTTCACTGTCAACCTCAGGAGGCCACAAGTCAGTCAGTAATAGTTGAGGGTTTTGGTAGTGGTGGTTCTTGTTGGATTTATACGTTTCTTCCTGCTTTGCCTGGGAAATAACATGACCACATACTGAAGTATGTGTTAATGAAAGGCTTCTGTTGCATCAGAAAGTGATCTTTCTGTGCACCACTTGCTCTGGGCTAGAAGCAGTACACTCAGTGGTCCAGGGAGCCAAGTTTCGTTCAGTGTGCATGTGTAAGGTCTTACAGTAGTTTATGATAGACAAAGCTGATAATATGTCATGCCTCTGTAGGTTGAACTTCGTTACCTGAGGCCCTCTTGCTGACCTGGAGGCTTGTTTACTTTCTTGTCCTTGGTAATTATTCTTTTGTTAGCCATTTAGCACCCTTCCTTCAGGAATATTATTCTTGCTTTTAAACCAATATCATGTCATAGGAAGCAGGCAGCTGAGCAGCTGAGGTGATGGTATTAAGATGATAGTGTTAAGTTTATCTAGACGGTTGAATTACTTGAATAGGAATCTCATGTTTAGGAGTAAGAGTTTATACTTGTTTTCCACTGGTTCTTCTTTTTTCTGTTGTAGGGGAGTGCTGGGGATTGAACCCAGGGCCTCAGGGATGCTAGGCAGGTGCTCTACATTTGAGCTAAGTTTCTAAATCCTATTACTGCTTTTTTCATACTTTTGTCTTTAAAGGTCTTAGCTAGCATTCTTGTTCTCTGAGAAGCACATCTGTTCTCTTCATCTTTTTGATGTCACATGTAGAAATAAGGTATTTTTCTCACAGCTGTGTTGCTCAAGTGGGTTTCTCTAAGTTGTACTTGGATTTAAATTCTTTTCTTTCCATTTTTTCATAAACTGGTTGGAAGTATTTTCTTTTTAGAAATAGTAAAGTTTACATCTGAGGAGAAATAATACAGACTCTGACTTAATATTTGAAAGTCTCTAATTCCATTTGTTTTTTCCTGTTAGGATTCACTACAACATTTTCTACTGCCTATACCTTCAGGAGAATTCCTGTACCCAGGCCACCAAAGTTAAAGAAGAGCCATCTGTCTGCCCCGGGTATGTATATATTCTAAGTAAAGATATATGTGTTGTCTTCCATTCTTGACTCATTTTCATATGTAAGGAGGGGAGGTGTTTTGTTTAGCAACTTTATTGAAGCCTAATTTACATTATGTAAATTCCACTCATTTTATATAATTTGATAATATTGGGTAGACTCACTGAGTTTTGCAACCAGCATCATAGTCTAGGTTTCAAGCATTTTTATCCCCTTATAGAGACAAATTTTGTTTATTCAATTTGCCCATTTGGTTTTTGGACAGTCTAGTCCCTGAGCTTTTAAATTCCTTTCTACCCTTCTGATTTCTCTTCTGTAATGATTATAGCAAGAAAGCAACCATCCAACTTACACATGAACAACAGCTGATTCTGAACCATAAGATGGAACCTCTCCAGGTGGTGAAAATCATGGCATTTGCAGGTAAGGGAGCTCACTTCAGGTTCCTGAAATAGAGGGTCAAGTTCATGATGTGGTTGTTTCTACTGCCACTACATTTCTTTGCTTGCTACCTGCCAGAGCACCTTTACCTTGATCTTTTATTGAGCTAATTCAATCAGATACTCTGAAAAGGAGTTGGCCAAGGAGTACCTGCTTTCTCTTACTACTCCAGGAAGCGTGCACGTCAGATTTCCTGGGTAGACAGATTGTTCCTAGTTAATCTGTAGAGTTTATCACTGAGATTGATTAAATGTATTACCCATCATTGTATGTGCTCAGTCACTGATGGTTTTCCTGGAAAGGCAAGTCATAATCTGCTCAAAGGGTTTCTTCCAGTAGTTTCCTAATTTTCTAGGGTGACATCTAGTGGAACTTTCTTCTATTTGACTCTAGCTACTTTCCTGAATAGGTTATGACTGTTCTTCCTCAGTCAGCCGAGCTGATCTGCTCACAGTCTCCTGAAGTACTGGCTAATCTTTTGTCCGGTCAGTAGCTTAAGTTATTTTCTCCTCCTGGACTCCCTTCTTGCTACTCTACTTTTCTGCCTGAAAATCCTGCTAGCGATTCAATTTATTAAATACCTGCAGTGTTCCTGGCATTGGTGCTTGTACAAACAACATTCTGTAAAGGTGGCTAGTTACTTTATAAAGATACTGAAGCTCAGAGAGACTTGTTCCATATTACATAAGCAAGTAAGCGGTAGAGGCAGAATTCAAAACTGACTCTTTTCTTCCTCCTTCTATTCATTCTTCCTTCTGTCTTTCCCCACTCTCTTTTTCTCTTCCTTTCTTTGGTATGCTGTGTTGATTCTCATCATTTCTGTTTCTTTCTAAGAAAAGTTCTTCAATCATTTGAGTCCTAAATATATGATTGCTGAACTTGTACTATAACTAGTCATCTGTTAATCAGTCAGTACCTGATTACTACATAGTGAAAGTAGCCAACACAGGCATTTTAAAAGTGCTTCCAAGTTACTTCATGTTTAAAATAGCCTTGTCTGGCAGGGAAAGATTGACCAATTTTCTTCTTTCCAGGTGAGTTTTTTGATTTTCAGTACATACCTTTTCTCACTCGACTGTGTTATCATACTCTCATTCTGTCTGTTTCACCTTGTGGTGTTTTTTTTTTTATTCCCAATTAGATTGTAAAGTATGTTTTAAAAAAATATCTCCTGGTATTCAGCATGCAGCTGAACATACAATAAGCGCTCATGTACTTGTAAAATGAATGTCAGATTGAATAACTGAAAAATGGATGGTGGAGAGGAATGACTGTCAATTCATCAGTAGCTTCTGTTTATTGAGCTCTTGCTGTTGGGGACCTTGATGATTATCTTTGTACTCACAAACTGTACGGTTAAGTGTTCCCACATATGAGGACTGATTAAAAATTATGTGGTATGTTTAAATAGAATAGCTGATTATATAGTAAAAGACCCATTGCCATTAATTCCTCTTAGATTATCCTTCCTTCCTTTAAACACACTTATCCTGTCATTCTTGCCACTTTCTGAAGCAGTGCTGCAGACCTCTTTCGTGATTGTCCTTACAAAGTTTGATCAAAAATACAGTGGGTGTAGTTGTCAAGAGCCATCCAACAGAAAGACAGGCCTGTGAAAAATATTATAAATTTGTCTTTATCTATCTTATTCACTAGATCTGGCACCATGCAACTTTTGGCTTTTTCCAAAAGTAAAAATGAGCATCAAAGGTAAATGTTTTGAATCGGTTCAGGACATCAAGGCAGCCATAACAATGCCTCTAAAGGCACTTGTGAAAGAGGACTTCCAGAATTGCTTCAGAAAGTGGCAAGAATAGTTGGGTAAATACATCTGAAGTGAAGTGGAATATTTTGAGGGGCATTAATGGCAGTGTCTTTCTCTCTCTCTCTTTTTCTTTTTTGCTCTTTTTGAGACAATCTTATTATGTAGTTCGGCTGGCCTTGAACTCACAACAATCTGCCTGCCTTAGTCTCCTTAGAGCTGGGATTGCAGGCACGTACCTAGCAACACCTGGCACTATAATAAAGTATTTTTAAACTTGAATATTCACCACATTTTTTGATCACAGACACATTGCTCAGGAGCAGATTGAAACCCACTGAGGTCACGTGGCTTGCCTTTTGTGTTACTCAGCCAGCATCTGCCATCACCAAAGTCCGAGTCCACCTCAGTCTCACTTAAAATCTGCTACTCTTTTTTATGGCACCGCTTTTACCAATATTAAAATCAGTCTTGATCTCAAGCCAGATGTGGGATAAGTCTAAACAAGACCTTCTTGGGGCCCCTTTGGAATGCTTTGCCTGGTTAGAGGGTCAATGCTTTTATCTTGGCTTCTACAGGCACAGGGAAGACCTCTACCCTGGTCAAGTATGCTGAGAAGTGGTCTGAGAGCAGATTTCTGTATGTAACGTTCAACAAGAGCATCGCAAAGCAGGCTGAGCTCGTCTTTCCCGGCAATGTCACCTGCAAAACCTTTCATTCCATGGCCTTTGGACACGTTGGGCGGAAGTGAGCAATACTAGGGCTAATGTCATTTTCATTTCTGATACTATTTTCACATGATAATCATTATAATCACGTATGAATTTAACCCACAACACTAAGAAAATATAAGGCTATTATTCCATTTCCAGGCGGGAGAAAGATAGTTATAGGGATTTGTACTTTGTCCTGTGAAAGTACATTGTTTACAGATAACACTATCATACTGAAAGAGGCTTTCTCATATTTGTAGAATTGCAGCACAGAAAGTTAAAATGATTTGTTTTAAAAAGATATCATAAAGCCTGATAAGTTTTAAGCTTTCCGTAGTAGAGGGTGGGTGGGACTGCAGTTGAGATATATATGTGGGGGGTTCTCAGCCATAAGGCTTTGAGAAACTTCAGGTGTCCCCCTGGGGCCCCTTGAAGCCTTAGACCATTCGTTGGAATGATAGTATCTGTTGTGAACGGATTAGTTTCCTGGACTGTAATACATGAATTACTGAAAGCCCATTAGAGCCCACTTTCATATCAGACATAGATCTTGCAAAGGCCTGTGAATGATGTCTAGAGTGATTTTGTAATGTCATTGGTGAGGAGTGGGGTAGGCACTAAATACAATAGTGCCAGTAAAGCCGGATATTGTTCATTTGGGATATGCATTACAGGTACCAGCTAAAGAAGAAGTTGAATCTCTTCAAGTTAACACCCTTCATGGTCAATTCTGTCCTTGCTGAAGGGAAAGGTGGATTCATAAGGGCCAAGCTAGTGTGTAAAACTTTAGAAAACTTCTTTGCCTCAGCTGATGAAGAGCTTACTATTGATCATGTGCCTATTTGGTGTAAGAACAGCCAGGGACAGAGAGTCATGGTTGAACAGAGTGAGAAACTGGTGAGTATCGAATATCTTACATTTTAGGGATCTGGTATCATATTTCTGGCTTTCATTTCTTCAGACTTGTCCATAGGAAATTGAAGATGAACAAGTGAAACTATAGACCCACCATGGCACTTATGAATTATATGGTATTTTCTCCTAGAATAACAAAGACATTTTTTGCATCATAGTCATTGTATTCAATAGAAAAGAATATTGAGTGACTGGCCACAGTTTAGGAGCTTATCATTGGGTCTTCTGGACCCAGAATCTCATCTTATCTGGGGATCAGGAGTCTCACTATAATTTTTTTTATTTTGCTATTGTAAAAGTGTTTCTTCTTTTTTTTGAGACAGGGTCTCACTTTGTAGTTCAGGCTGGCCCTGAGCTCAGTCTCAAACTCACAGCAATTCTTCTGCCTCTGCCTCCCAAGTGCTGGTATTACAGGCATGAGCCACCACGCTTGGCACTGTGGTATATGGTACTGGTTGCTGGTGGGCGTGAGTCTCCACCCCCAGTATTGTTGTATGTGGTATCAGGATCGAACCTGGGCCCTTATGCTTGCAAGGCAGGCACTGGAACCACTGAGATAAATCCCAGCCCAAAAGTGTTTCTTCTTTGGTAATTGTTTGCTATTTGTTTTTGGATTGTCAGTCGTCAATCTAGAGAAATACGTGAGCCCTTTCTGGTTCATCAGCTGTTGTGATCTTTGCCCATTGCTCCACCGTGCCTAGGATGGGCTCAGCTTCTAACTTCTCTCGGCACATGAGAGCTTCCACAATGTTAAAAGGCTAAGGAGACTTAGGTGCCCCCTCTGTCTTTTGTGGTGATCCCTTTGTTCCCGCTGCTGTATGTGGAGGTGAAAGTGTGATTCCAGACCATTGTCTTTTTTAGGGTATTAAACTTTGGGTTCCCCTACCACTTGCTTTTTAGAATGGTGTCCTTGAAGCAAGCCGACTCTGGGACAACATGCGGAAGCTGGGGGAATGCAAAGAAGAGGCTTACCAAATGACTCATGATGGTAGGCCAGTTTCCAGACACTGGGGTCTGTTAGGTGTGACTGTTTTCTTTGTGAGTTATGACTCTTGCTGCTCCCTTCTTTCAGGCTATTTGAAACTCTGGCAGCTGAGCAAGCCTTTACTTGCCTCTTATGACGCCATCTTTGTGGATGAGGCACAGGACTGTACTCCAGGTGATAAACTATTCAGGACACCCGTAGTCTCAATACGTAGAAACAGCATCATGATTGTGTAAGAGGACATGTATGGGATAAGTTGATTATTCTTATTTGTGCTAAAGAAGAGGAATAAATGATACTTAGCCATTCAGAAATCCTTTTCATTTCACTGAAGATTTGAGCAGTTGTCTCTTCCTCTCATCCTAAGCAGATTTATCTTCTTCATATTTTGCTGAAGTTGTTAAGACGATGAATGAGTAGCTCACCAGCCAGAGACCTACACTCATGCCAAGTTGGAAAGGCATCTATTTAGAGTGTTTATGTTGAATAATTCTGAAGTAGTTAGGGAGACTAGATGTATCATGAGTGTGACTTGCTAGGTCATGTGGTCAGATGTGAGTCTTACAATACTAGAGAAAGAAGACAATTTGCCTCCTTTTATATTTGCCTGTATATTTTCTTATACTCAGTAACATACCTAGGATTAGAAATAATCTGCATTTCTAAGGCCAGAAACTGTTTCTTTCTTTATTATAATTTTTTAGAATTTTTTATTGAGTACCTCTCCTGCAGGAAAACACATTGTTAGCCATCATGTGCTGGGTTACTTTTATGAAAACATTTTTATCCTTTTCTTTCTTGAATATGACTTTTGGGTCTTTTGGTGGGTTTTTTGGTTGTTTTGTTCTTTTTGTGTGATGGTCAGAGCCCTTCAAATTTCTCATTTTTCCTCCTCTTGTTGCAGCTATCATGAATATAGTTCTGTCTCAGCCATGTGGGAAGATCTTTGTAGGGGACCCACACCAGCAGATCTATACCTTCCGTGGTGCAGTCAATGCTCTGTTCACAGTCCCCCATACTCACGTCTTCTATCTCACGCAGGTAAGAGCTCTGTGTGCTTCTCAATCTGCAAAGTGTAGAAGCAGGTGTTCTTTTTTCCCTCTTCATTTTTAGGCACCAGGCACTGGCATATGGTATTTTGCTGGGTTCCTAGTGTACAGCATATCTTTACTTTGAAGGAGTATTTCTCAAAATGTGGTTCCTGGGAGGTCTAGAAAGTCAAAACTATTTTTATAATACTGCTTTATCTTGTTGCTATCTTTACATTCTCACTACTAGTGAGTAAAACTGCTGGTGCCGTCTGATGAATCAGACCTTGGCAGGAAACCAGACTAGCAGTCATAAGCCTTCAACACATTCAGAGTTAAAGACACACAAAATGAACTGACTTCACAGTGTCCTTGATGAGTAAGCAAAAATGATTAACTTATTACCTATTGACCCTTGAGTCTTTTTAATCCTCTGTGTATCAGTAATGCACTTCTACTGCTGCAGTCTAAAGCCTGTCAGCTGTCTGAAAAAAACACTTACAATTGAGTTGGAAGCTGAACTGGCTGCTTCATTCTTGTAATACTGTTTATATTTAAAAAAACAACTTTCAGACTATCTCTGGCTATTCTGAGCTGGGTATTTGGTATTTTCTCAAAGATGAGTGAAATAAGCAGTGACTTCAAGATTCGTGCACAGTGGGAGATGGCAGGAGGACGCAGTCAAGAAAAATTCATCTATAACAGTGTTTATAACCAAATATTTTTTTCAAAGATAAAATTCTTACTTTTTTTTTTTTTTGGATAGGGTTTTGCTTTTGTGGTTGAGACTGGTCCTGAACTCAGCCTCAAACTCACATCACAGCAATCCTCCTGCCTCTGCCTCCCGAGTGCTGGGATTACAGGCATGAGCCACCACACCCGGCACTGTGGTATATGGTACTGATTGCTGCTGGGCATGAGTCTCCACATCCAGTATTGTATGTGGTTAACTGAGGATTGAACCCAGGTCCTTGCGCTTGCAAGACAGGTGCCGGGGATCTAATCCGGGTCCTGGCGCTTGCAGAACAGGCACCGGAACCACTGAGCTAGATCCCCAGCCCCCTACAATTCTTACTTTTAAGGCAATTTAGAACTTTGGAGAAACTTGTGTCTGCCATGGTGAGCATGACAACTAGATGTCCTTGACTATGCAAAAAGTGATTATTCCTCTTTCTCCAACTACACATGTTCTTTGAGGCTGAATTTTCTTCATAAATTTCAGCCATAATAAATGTATTGAAACAGACTGCAGAATTAAGAGAATCTAGGAGTTACGTGTGAGAATAAGGAGTTAAAAAGATTTGTGAAAAATGTTAAAATAGTGCTATTCTTTGTGCTATTATTTTGTTTGTTTCAGTTATGATTCAAGACACTATTCTTTATGCTCTCATGAGTGATACTTAAGTAAATTAAATTGTCTAAAATGATAGATATAAGTATTCCACATAAATAAAAGCCTTTGAATCCTTCTCTTTGGAGACCTCAATTTATAAAAGTGTGAAAGGTCCTGAGACCACAGGTTTCAGAACTTCTATTAGTAACAACCCCCTCCCCCTGGAGGACATGGCAGGGTGTCATCTTTATTAAGGCATGAACTGCACTGTGCTTTGCTATGTTCCTCGAGGTCTCTGGACTCCTGTGACTCTCTCCCTTGGATTCCCATCTACTGTAGTATTTTAGGTTAGCTCAGAGTACTTTTGTTTTTAAATGACCTTATATTCTGTTTGTTTGGATTTTTGTGGTTAGTTTGCCCTTTATTTTATTTTATTGAGACAGAGTATCATTTTATTGCCCAGGCTGGTCTCAGATTCACTATCCTGCCTCACCCTCTGAGTAGCTGAGATTATAAACATTATAAGCTATCCAGAAATCTTTTTGTAGAATAGTTACAGATTCATAGAAAAATTGAGATGAGAGTACAGGAGTTCTCGTGTTCCCTGCACTCTGTGTCCCTGGTACTATATTAATACCTTACATACATGTGGGGGCGCTTGTGATGAGTATTAGCCAGTTTTGCTGTATTGCAGAGCCTAAAGTTTATTCATATTTCTTTGATTTCTGAGTAGTAGTAGCTTTCGCTATTCTAGGATACAGTCTAGTGTGCCATGTTACACACAGTCATGTTTCCCTAGGCTTTTCTGGACTATGACAGTTTTTTATACTTTCTTTAGTTTTGATGACTTTGAAAATTTTGAGAAATACCGACCAAGTGTATTTGTACAACCTTATACTGAAATTTGTGAGATGTTTTTCTTATTCAACTAAAGTCATGGTATGGGGAGGCAGAGCATATAGGTAAAGTGCCATATTTATGACATTATAACAAGGGTATGTATTATCAGTATGGTTTATGACTGTTGATGTTGACCTTTGACACCTGGCTAAAGCAATGTTTGTCATGTTTCCTCATTATACTTGTGTAGAAGGAAGTCCCTATTTGAGCAGAAAGTTTTAGAATATTTCATGAATTATTTAGAACTCTTCTGCAAAGATTTGTCTTTTCTCTCCTGTTACATGATAGCATAAAGATATTTGTTTTTCAGTGATGTATGTGTCACAGTATACATTCATGAATATTTATATTAAATTTGAGTAATTTACTCCAAACTGTTTTATAACAACAACATAATATTTGTTGATAGTTTAGTTTTTCTTTGACTGTATTATTGCTGTTCACCAAATTATGCAGTACTTTACTACTTTAAATTAGGAGTGCATGGAAAAAGGCAATAAATACCAGGCTTTTGGGGAAGAATGACACCTTTCTACCTGGAGTGGTCAAGGAACAGGGTTTGGGGGTGGGGCAGGAAATGACCAGGATCATTGAAAAGGGCTTCTGGGCTGCTGGACGCAGCACGACCTGAGTCAGGGGGAGTACAGAGAGTGCTCAGGTAATAGACATTCTGCTTGTGACTGGTTTGAGCAGGGCAGTAGTTATAGATTACTGGCAAGGAGAATCTCAAAGGGATGGGGAGAGACCCGTACCTTCTATTAACCCTTTGTATGATTGAAATGTGGTAATGTTTGATTTTGAAAAAAGGGAAACTTTACTATTGTTATTCAAAAATAATAGAAAATAGACTGTCCAGGTTGTGGAGGAGCCTAAGGGTGAATGATCTCTTTCTTCTGCCCCCCATTTTTATTGCTCTTCTGTCTGTCAATAAGGAATGCCTTAAAAGATTGTAGGGGCTGTGTGTGGTGGCATCTGAGAGGCTGAGGCAGGAGGCTCACTGCAAGTTCATTGTCAGCCTCTGAACTATGCAGCAAGATCCTGTCTTAAAAAAAAATGACTTTGGGCCGGGGAGTTAGCTCAGTGGTTCCGGCGCCTGTCTCGCAAGTGCAAGGACCCGGGTTCGATTCCCCGGTAACCACATAACAATACTGGGTGTGGAGACCCACACCCAGCAGCAACCAGTACCACATACCACAGTGCCGGGCGTGGTGGCTCACACCTGTAATCCCAGCACTCGGGAGACAGAGGCAGGAGGATTGTGATGTGAGTTTGAGGCTGAGCTCAAGGCCAGCCTGAACCACAAAGCGAGACCCTGTAATGACTTTGGGGACAGATTCATCTGGCAGCGAGAGAGAGAGAGAACTGATTGACAGAGCCTGGAGGTAAAAGGCCAAATAGGTGAGGTATGAAGTTTGAGTGTCTAGGGAAGCAGGCAGTAGTGCTAAGAAAAGATAAATAGGATGATGGAAGAATTGTCAGGATTTGAGGCTAAGGCGGAGGAACAAATTGGTCACACCAGCATTTCAAGATAGAAAATGCTATTTTTAACACTAACAAATAAAGTCAGTAATTGTGGGATCCCCAGCTTCCTGTTTGAGTACAATTATTTAACCATAGGGAATTTCCAAATCCCCTTTCCATGTAGAATGAGTCATGGATAGGCAGTGATAGAAGTGAGCTCACATACATTAAGGCAGTTGCTCACTCCTTATGTTTTGTTGTTTCCTAATAGAGTTTTAGGTTTGGTGTGGAAATAGCCTATGTGGGAGCTACTATCTTGGATGTCTGCAAGAGAGTAAGGAAAAAGACGTTGGTTGGCGGAAACCATCCAAGTAAGGGTTTTACTGTTCTTTTATCTTCTACAAAAGTTAATTGTGTCATTTAATTTGATTTGCCACGTGTGTGCTTTCTCCCAAAAGGTGGTATTAGAGGTGACACAAAGGGACAGGTGGCTTTGCTGTCTCGGACCAACGCCAATGTGTTTGATGAGGCCGTGCGGGTGACTGAAGGAGAAGTACCATCGAGGATACATTTGATCGGGGTAAGAGTGAATTCCGTTGGCTCCATCATGTAGAGAAACATTGTAGACAAACACATCTGATGAAAATGTTCAACGTCATTAGGATTGGTGCAGGAGGGCTTTCGGGTTTCTTCCCCTTTTCTGGCAGACCACATCATGACTGAAGTTTTTCTTCTTGACCACTTTGAGCATGCTAGTGAATATTCCTGTGAAGTCAGACCCAAAAAGACGAAGGATCTTTTCTCCTGTTCTTTAACAAACTAATGCGGTTCTTGTAGTGGGCTGTACAGCGAGGCTGCTTGCTGCCTGAGCCTTTTCTGGTCATGTGTTGTCTCTTAGTTTGACACAGCTAAGCTGCCAACGTGCTGGCAGCTCCAGTTACTCTAAAACATATGGAGTTAATCTTGGCTTCTAACTGTGGCTATGTCACTAACTTGTGTGGCTTGGGGCAAGTCACAACTTTTGTGTGTACTGTTTTCTCCATCTCTGTGACAAAACAATGTCTTTCATGACCTGTTTTAGTTTTGTTTGTTTGTTTGTTTGTACCGGGGATCTAACCCATGACCTTGTGCTTGTGAGGCAGGCACCAGAACCACTGAGCTAAATCCACTGCCCTCCCTGACCTATTTCACAGGGAATTTAAGATATAATGAAGCAGTTATGTGACTAAAAGATTTATAGGAATCATTACAGGAACTCATTTATAGGAAATATTGTTGAGGGCTTATCAATTGCTAGGAACTTAATATAGATACTCAGTGATTCATAATCCAAAGGTGTTTAATATTTCTTTTTTAAAATAAAGATTATATATTAATGTGATAGAATTTGAACCAAAATGAAAAATTATATATAATCCCAGTGTTTCAGAAGTAGTTCTCGTTTTTGCTAATTATTATTATTATTTTTAAAATCTTTATTGGTACATTATGAATACACATCATCATTGCATTCAACATTGAGAGTTTGTACCGGAATATGACATGACTTGATTCTCATTTTTAACCCTTTCCCCCCGGCCCTGCAATCCCCTACCCACCTTATGCATAAACTTTGTTTCCTTTTTTATTACTATCACATTCTTTTTCCCCTTGTTATTTACCCCTACATGCTCTTCCCTTTTAAATATTTTCTATTTGTATTTTCTAATTATTTTTGTCCTTGTCTTTGTATCTTTTGCATAATTAAAACTATGGTGTATATAAAGATAAATGCTTTTTTCACTCAATACAAGCATCTTTTTCTTTCATTGCTATTGTGTAATTGCTTTATAATATTCATCTAGCAGATATAGCATAAGTTGGCTGTTTAATTATTGTAAGAAAATAGTACTTTTGGACTGTCATCTACCACGGACATGATATAAAGTAAGATTTTTCTCCTTCCCTGTCTTGCATCTCTTCCTGCCTATAGAATGTGTCATTGTCATGATTCCATATCTGCTTTTGAGTTCTAATGTATCCTGTCTTATTTCACTGTTTTATGTGTCCTTCCCCAGAACATGAGGCACATTAGTCATTCTGGCTAGTGGGTCTGGTTCTGTGTGAGGGCTGGAGCCCTAACCAGTATTCAGCAGGCATTGCTTAGGTAAAACAGGGTGACTGTGGCATAGCTGGGGCCTTTTCCTCTATGAGGTGACCTTTAAAATCATAGAATAATCTGAACCTACACACATTCTGTTTCTGTCTTGTAAGAAGCAGCAGTAAGTGTTCCAGTCAACACTTTGTACTCAGTTATTCTTCATGGTGACCATTTCCTATTCCTGTCCTTTTACTGGTGAGAAAGCAATGTACTACTAGGTCACACCTTTTTTTAAAAACATAGGAAGACAGCAGATAAGATTTATAATTTGATAATTCTGAGTTTCCAGGCAACACAATAAGCCAATGCTTGTGCTTGATGGAGTTCCTCACTTAGCTGGGTATGTTTTGGATGCAGCTTGAGATCCTTTCCAAGGGACCATTTCATTTAAAAATCCTATGCCAGACCAAGGATGTTGCTCAGTGGCACCATGCTTGCCTCATAAATGCAAGGTCCCAAGTTCGATCCCCTGTATTGGGGGAAAAAAAACCCTATGGTTATATTAGGTTTATTTTGTTTTGTTAAGAAGAAAAACAAATCCCATGAAAAAAACTTTTTCAGGGAATTAAATCGTTTGGATTGGACAGAATCATTGATATTTGGATCCTCCTTCAGCCAGAAGAAGAGCGGAAGAAACGTAAGTACCCACTGGCCTGGAGCAGTGGAGAGCAGCACTCAAGTGACAGGGATAGGGACAGCTTGGGTTGTTCTGAGTCATAGTTCTTGTCATCCTCCAGAGAAGCAGCTCTTTTGCCTTGAAGAGAGGAATGCCCAAGATCTCTTGTTTTCAGGGGTACTAACAGATTCTTCTAGATCTTTCCCTCAGGACTCTCATTAGTTTCTGTCATTGGTCCCTTAGGTTGACTTCCACTACATCTCTGTGCACATAGGCAGCTTTACACATTGACACCTCTGCATTGGGCCCCACATAACTTCTGGTGTTTTCATAGCACGTTTCTTTTCCTTTTGATTGCACTATTACAAATCCCTGTGAAGTCGGGGAGGATTTTAAGCCTGGGGCTGCAGATCCACAGTAGGAAATAAGAGAGCCCACCACGCTTATTTGCCTCGAGGCACACAGTGAGTTAGTGATGCAGTCAGGCCTGGAACCTGGATCTCCCGACTTGGAGCTAGCCGGGGCAGTGGGCAGCTGCTGCCTTAAAGTCAGGACAGCGTGCCTCATCGTGACCTGGTTGTGTTGTCTTCAGGAAACCTCATCATCAAAGACAGATTCATCAGAAGATGGGTGCACAGAGAGGGCTTCAGTGGCTTGAAGAGATATGTGACTGCTGCAGAGGACAAGGAGCTTGAAGCGAAGATTGCAGTTGTCGAGAAGTATAATATCAGGATCCCAGAACTGGTGGAAAGGATAGAGAAATGCCATATAGAAGATCTGGACTTTGCAGGTGAGGAAGGCTACTGCTGCTTCTCTTCCTGCAAGTGGACGAACAGATCGTCTCACAGTGTTTCATCCTGCATGAAATTTCTGTGACTGTGAGTGACTGTGCTGCCTGAGAAGTGTGGCAGGGCACTGGGTTTGAGCCTGAGAAAGAAAGGAGAGCAGAGCAGGGCCCTCATTTTTCCTCACAGGGTCTTTATGGCTGTGCCACTGCCAAGCCGGCTGAGTGGTGTTTGTGAGTAAAGCTTTACTTTAGACAAGGCGCACAGCCCCTTCTCTGGCATTTGTCTTTTCCTGTGTCAAGTGGAGAGGGAATGTGATTCTTTTTTTTTTTCAATTGGCTTTATTGGTACATTTTATATATACATCATGAACACACTTGATATTGAGTTTGTACCAGTATATGACACAACTTAATTCTCATTTTTTCCCATTCCCCTGCCCACCCTACTACCACCTGCCCTCTATATACATAAGCTTTGCTTCCTTTTTTTACCATCAAGTTTTTTCTTTCCCTTCTTTACTTACCCCACCCCCTTTTCTCTTTTGCCAATATATGATATATCTATCATATATTTTAGAACTCATTTACATCTTCAGATTCTCATATCAGAGAAAAGATATGGTATTTCCATATCTATGACATATTTATTTCACTTATGAGTATATCCTCAAGGTATGTCCATTTGAGGATAAATGACTCAAATTTATCATTCTTTATAACAGAGTAATACTCCATTGTATTAAAAAAAAAAACAAAAAACCCACACACATCTTGATCCAGTCTCCAATAGACAGGCATTTGGGTTGCTTCCAAGATTTAGCTATCACAAACTGAGCTACTATAAACATGGGTGCACATATGTTGCTGTGATATGAACCTTTTAATTCTTTCTTGTATATCCCTAGCAAGGGACTACTAGGGTCAAATGAGCCTGAAGTCTTAGTTTTTTCAGGAATCTCTACACTGATCTCCACAGTGGTTGCACCAGTCTATATATTCCCATCAACAGTGGGGAAGGGTTTCTTTCTCCTTGCAGCCTCAACAGCATTTGTTGTTGGTTAATTTTGAGATAGCAGCCATTCTTTGTGGAGTGAGATGGAATCTCAGTGTTATTTTCATCTGTATTTCTTGAGTGACCAGCGATGTTGAGCATTTCTTCATGTTTCTTAGCTGCCTTTACATTCTTCCACTGAAAAGTGTCTGTTCATTTCAGATGCCTATTTTTGAGTTGGGTCTTTAAATTGCAAGGAGGGGGCTGATTTTTTTAAGTTCTTTATATACTCTAAATAGTAACCCTTTTTCTGAGAAACAGCTGGTAAAAATTTTTTCCCATATTGTTGGTTGTCTTTTCACTCTGCTGGTGGTTTCTCTTGCTGTGAAGAAGCTTTTTAATAAAATGAGATCCCATTTATTGATTCCTTCTGCTAGTCTTCGTGCTATCGAGGTTTTGTTCATGAAATCTTTCCCTAAGCCAGTGTTGCCAGGAGTTTTACCTAAGCCGTTTTGCAGGAGGGTTAGTGTTTTCTGTTTTAATATTTAGGTCTCATCCACTTTGATTTTAGTTTAGTGTATGAGGATTGTGATTCTTTTTTTTTTTTTT
>PVIR01004753.1:0-76657 GCA_004026965.1 Petromus typicus
TAAGGTGAAAGGGGACAATGTTGAGATTGTAACAAAAAAGTAAGGAAACAAATTTTATATATATGGGGGGGTGGTAGGGTGGGTGGGGCTATGGGAAAAAATGAGAATTAAGTTGTGTCTTATACTGGTACAAATCCCCATTATGGAGTGCAATCATGACGTGTATATTTAATGTACCAATAAAGATAATTAAAAAAAAAAACTTTAAATCAGTATCTCAGCAATGCAGCTAATGGTGTAACTGATACAACGGAAAGGACGGCGCCCCTTGGTTTTGGTCTGTGATCTTCAGAAGTTCCTGACGCTATGTTATGATCATGGCATAAAATGTAAGCACTTCCAAAGAGAGGCAGACAGCAGACAGGAAAGAGCGAGGGATATTTTAAGTGCTACCGATGAATGTGGAAGATTGCACATTGCTCCAACAACCATCCAAAAGGAGTTTCAATTTTATAGTTTTAAAAGTTTAGGATCTGGAAAAGATCTCTAAATTTTTTACACATTTGGGGGGATAAAATTTCTTTAATGTTATATAGCAACCTCACACTTATCAGCATTCCATCCTTAGTTTATAACAAAATTAGAGAGCTTCACCCATTTTTCCTCATTTTGATACACAATCATAGCGAGAATATGAGTCACAAGTGATTTTAATATATCATAAGTGCTTCACTAAAATAAAACAGCTTTTGCTAATTTTGATACTTCTGATATGTCCACTGATACAAATTAAGTATTTCTCTACTGAAAGAGGAAAAAAAATAAGAAACAAGTCATTTTAATCGACTTCATTCATTACTCAAAGATTTCAGGAATATTCAGACAGTGTCTACATTTTCAAAAAATTCCAGTTTCCCACCATCTAATGTACTCAGCAAACTATCAGCTTGTTTAAGGCAGAAGAAATTTCAATTCTCAAACTATTCCTATCACTTTAATGTGGTGAGTGCAAGACACACTGCCAAGCCTGCTCCATTTCCCCTCCTTCTTAGCCAGTCGAATTTGCTGGGCTCCAATCTCATTTTTGATATTCAAGTGAAATGAGTTTTCTACATTTCAATAGAATAACTCCGCTCTGTCAAAGCACACAGATAACTTCCTCATGTTTTCAAAGTATCGCATTTAGAGACTATTAAAAAGTAAATATCGTAACGGAGTTATAATTGAATTATCCAGTGCTACCAAGTATTTGCAAAACATATACCAACAATTAAATAAATAACTGGTGCCTAATGGTAATCCTTTATGACAGCCTTCACTTTCATATCAAGGTCTGAACACTCTGGTGGTTCATTCTTAAGAGGACGAGACACAAGATTTTCAGCTTCATTTATATTCAAAGGCAGCAAATCACCAAAACTCATTTACATCCCTCCATTTTCCTTACAGCATGTTCCCAGCAGGTGGTCTATCCTCACCATCTTTGAAATAGGTAGGTGGCTCAAAATGCCTTTATATTTCACTCAAGAGCATGAATTAAAAATAAACTTGAGCTTTAACTTCATCATTTTCTCTACAAGATGCAATAATACAGAATAAACATAGTGCTTAGTTTGCTCTCGTTTTAATCTATATTCTATACAGCAGTTTCCTACCATAAATCGCTCCTTTTAATCCTCCACCTTCTCCAAAGAGTTAAGCATTCTTTAATCTGGTATGTCTGACAAAAGATCTTGTAGGAAATTATACGCCTTTCAGATAACCTGATTTATTTTTGCTCAAGAAAGAGATTTCAGCATGCAGACTAAAGCACATTAATAACATCACAATAGGAAGACACAATTAAACCAAACATATATGACTCCTAAACATGCAGAAAAACATTGAACAAATCTAAGTGTCCGCTACTGGTAATGATGTTTTAGAAATAATAGTACAAAATGATTTTCAAAAGTATGTGCCTCCTTTTTATTTCCTCTGACATGAGTTTTCCAAGAGCCAAAGTGAGCACTGAAGACAATCAGTACTAATTAATTGTAAAGTGCAAGGGAATATTTTGTGAAATACCCACTTTTTAAAGAGATGAAGGTATCATTTGGATCATCAGCACTTTGCCTCCTTTCAAAATCATAATGTACCAAGCAGCAGATGCAGTGGGTAGTCCTGCAATCCCCCTAGTTAGGGACAGGAGATCCCCATTCCAGCCCTAAGCAGCTAGGCACAGAAAGAATAAATAATCAAATAGAGTGCAATTAACCCCAAGGAAGTGTCACTCGTAGAGCAATCTGGAGCCAAGGCACTCAGAGGCACAGAAGTAGCTAACAGACTTGTCCCCACAAAAAGCAGCTGAGAAAGAGCCACTCACAGGGCAGAGCACAACAGAGAGAGACAAGGAGCCAGGCCTGACAGTACCCGCCTCTCATTCCAGCGCTGAGGGAGGCTGAGGTGAGAGAACCGCGTGTCAGAGCCCAGGCTGGGCAACTTGCCTCCAAAAATAATAATAATAATACAAAGGGTAGGGTGTGGGTATAGGTCAGTAAGGAGTCCGACCTAGTGCCTCCCCCTCACATACACATACACACATGCACACACACAGAGTGTGTGTAGAGGACTGAAACTACGCAATTTTAAAATGGGTAAGCCTTTTTTGGAAGGAGGAATGACAACTCGGCGCGCTGTCTCTCAGTCCCTGTAAGGAGTGTGGTTCCACAATCACGAAAATGATGACAGTATGTTGTTTTGAACTTTTAAGGTTTTCATCACAACCGTGGTCTCCTGCATCTCCTTGGAGACCAAACTGGTAGGAAAAACAAACTTACATCTACATCTTTAAAAAACAGATCTAAATTTAACTTCTAAAGGATGTATCTGCAGCTCGCATTGAGTGACAAATTAGTACTTAAAAATCAGCAAGCCATAAGGTAACACCCTATTGGAACATTATGTGAATTGAAAAATGATTTTGCTTTCCACCTCCTATCTGTAATGTAATTTATGTTTACCATCTGCCTGGACAATAAAAATAATTTTCAAAAAAAAAATAATTTTTCATGAATGTTTTAACTAAATAACATTTTTAAGTACATCCAAGGGTATACTTTAAAAAGTAGTTTTATACAAATAATATCAGTGACCTTAAATGTTAAATTACCAAAACAGAAAAATAAATGTTTGGGGTTATGTTACAAATGCAAATGAATTTAGCCAAAACAATTTTTATTAGCACAAACATAAACCAAAATCTTGATCATTTTAAACTATTTTTTAAAATTACTCTGTTAGGACTAGTTGGTCTAATAACTTAAAATGTGGGTAATATTCTTACATCTAAATAATAATGTCACAACCCATTATTTTCTACTATGCCAAAATTAGGTATTTGTGATGGGTCATATTCAAACTATGAAGTTATTATTATTTAAAACTAAGATGAAATTCTCCATTTCTAGCTTTGTTTTGTTTTCAAATTCTTCCTTACAATTCGAAGTGCTACCTTCCAAAGTTTTAAATTGTGTTAATATCTGAAATGTTTCAAAAAGAAACAGACTCATACATTTAATCTGACTCTTAAAGCACTTTCAGAGGCATAACTGGAAAAGGACCACTGGTCATCTTTCATTTGGGGACCGAGAAAAAATGATAAGCAAGATTTAAAGCACCCAAGTACTTAAGTTTAGACAATTAAGAGTGAATGACAATTTCTGTACAAAGCTTCAGTTTTAACAAATGTTAGGTCACCCAAAAATGTATCTGTAATAAGACAAACTTTATTCTGCTAAAAACCCTTTCATAAATATGTATTAGAAGTTTTATGTGCAGAAACACACGCCAATATGTATGAAATTAACTCTGAATAATTGCTCGGCACAAACTAAGTCTTTAATTTTATACAAACCTCAGCAGTGTTATTTTTATCATTTTGTAAGAAAATATAATAATTCCCTACTTGCTTAATTTTGACATGATACAGTATCCTACTGCCTTCAGGATAAAATAACATAATATTTTAACAGTGTAGGTTAACTGGCCAACAAATTGTGATGTGAAGATCTGTAGATTTAAGTAAACACCAAGAAATTAAACATTAAAACTGGATTCATCAGATCTTAACTAAAATCTGCGTTTAAAAAAAAACGTACAATGTTTATCTAAACAAAAAAAACCCAACTAAATATGTATTTATCTAATTGTAAATGAGTGTGATGATCATTTTCACTGATAAATTAACCCTTTCTTAAAAACAATGAGAACTGCAATTGTCAACTGTGGTGATACTATTTAAAATATTCAGACTGCACCATGTGTGAGTAGCACTCATTAGTCCACTTAGATATTTGTATTGTGGTGGGAAGTCACTGTATATGGTGATCTATTTATAACTTATACTGTGGCAACTAATAACCTTGAATTTCTTGAGCAAAGAACAGCAATTTTGTGGTTTCCATCAACTGATCTACCTTTATGCTGCCGTTGAATCAAACAAGTTCTTAGAGTCTTTTAAACTGGAGTACTGAGGGGCAACAGGTCTGAATTTTTCTGTCCCTGCCAATTCTTAAAACTGGCTGAAAGCTGAAGAGTTTGAAGGTGAAAAGTAAGAACTGAAAAAAAGAACAAGAAACCTCAGAAGAGAAAGTGACTCATAAATGTGCCTTGTTGGTAATTTGGCCATTTTTCCTGTCTTAATCAATGGCTCCAAGATTCATCAGGGTTACACAAGTTAGAGGGTCAAAACTACACACTGACCAGCTTGCTCATCTTCGTGCCCTGCTGAGTTTAAGGTTTTAAGTAGACTTCTAATCTACTTCCTTGTCTCTCCCTTTACCTTAGCAGTTCGATCATCCACTTAATGATCACTGATTCTTCTGTGCTCACAATACTCTACTGAGTTCCTTACCTGAGTGACTTTTCCAAACACAATCTCCTGGTTACTACCAGCTCTGCAGGTGAAAATGGAAACCCACAGTACAGGCACATGGGCTCATCTGATGTGATCCAACTCCTCTGCATTCATCAGCTTGTTTAACTGCGATTAGTCAAAGGTTTCATGTATAGTTCCGTTCTCCACCACAGATTACTTAGGCCCCTTGATCTGATCAAATGTCCTTTCCTATGACACAGCTCAGCTCAGCTCAGCTCATCTTTTCAGTAAATATTGACTGTGCTATTTTAAAGGAGCTAGTTTAAGTCAGTTTCCCTGCCCACATGAAGCCAATAAGCAAGATGTGGCCCCAGTGTAAAAAGAAAAACAGGTTCTGCTTTAAAAAGAAATAATATTCAGAGACAAAGTCAACATGTTCTATGTGTATACATATTTTAAGGGAAACAATTCTTTTACTGAACAGGTAACTTCTCCGAGATTTAAAACTATCAGTAAAAAAAAAAAAAAAAAAAGCTAATTTAAAGAGAGAAGGAATGACTTGGATGAACCTTCAGGAATATAAAGGTCCTCGGATATGCAGAACTAAAACAAGACCAAGTTGCCTGAGGTTGAGAGACCACTCAGAAGAGAATCTCCCAAACCAGCGGAAGACAAAGGCAGGAACTGAGCAGATCTGTTAAGGCTCTGGACCAAAGGAGGCCCCTGAGGATTTCTAACAGAAAAAAAGAATGACTCAATTTATGTTTTGCAAACTGTATCATTATATACTTGTGGAGAATAAGCAGAGCGAGGACAGAAAATAACTCCTGTGCCAAGGAAACACCTTTGCAAAATGTAGACCATCTGGAGTTTAGTTAATGACACATTTCTTCTAACATTTTCACTGAGTCCTGGGAGCCTAAGAACCTTGGGCCTTCCTCAACAAGGTCCTCGTGCCAACAACACCACCCAACAGAGGCATGGATGGACTGTATCGATGAAACACACCTAAAATGTGTACAACTTTTAGAATACACACACGTACACATCTCAAGTGGAGCTTTTTTATTATTAAATAAATGCCACACAAGTCATTTTGTACTCATGTTAGAGTACATGTGTATTTATCTGGAAGAGGAGGGTAGCCTCGTTTTTATCAAGTATTCCATGGCATCTGCAAGCTCCAAACACTGAAGCAAAGCAGGTAGGTAGAAACAGTCCAGTGCTCCCCAGCACATATGAGGTCCTGGGTCTGATACGCAGAAATAGCCCCCCCAAAAGTGGCAATAATCCAATGTAGAACAGGGAATAAAAAATAATCTAGGTTGTTCATAGTTGATCAAGTTAACTTCCAATTATTCATTCAAATTAAGTAGAAATACTGCATGGATTAAAAATTGTATTATTTATTCTCTGTTTTAGAATTCAGTATTCTTTTTTTATATATATACTGTATTTTGTACTTAGCAATTCCAAGTTAGCAAAAACAGTTCAAAATCCTCCTTCGTTTTCTTTTTGATCTAATGTCTGTGAAGAATCATTAAACTATAATCAGATATTACATTACTGTTATATGTGCTTTTAAGTGAAGAATTAAACATAAAATTATGTCATTGGCATCAATGTTTGTTTTTTTCTCTTTAATATCAGCCGGGCTGCCTCTTCCCGTGACTTTCTGATACAGATCTAAAAACAACCACGTGACGCAGGCTGTGAGCACACAGCAAAAAAGCCAGAATACTCCAGGGAAGAAGCTGAGTTTGTTTCCACATGCACCCAAAGCAGTATTCCACTCTTCCCAAGGGGCTCAGCAACAGTGCTATCTAGTCCACCAGTAGGCAAACCACTATGCAACTTAATTCTTGTTATTTTTGGAAAGGAGACATTTCAAAACACTGAGATTCTAGTAGTCACCGAATACTTATCATTCTAGTCATTGATTCGCACAAATCAACTAAGAGGCACATGATGGTTAAGATTTTTCTACTACCCAAAGTTTCAAAGTAACAATTATTTTAAGGAACACAGACCTCGGTTTGTCTCAAAATCAGAAACATGATGCAGTTCTTAAACAACTGAAAAAATCTATAATCAGAGATGAGATTATATTCTAGCAAAAAAGCATTAACTTGCGACTTACAGTTCTGTGGTTCAAGGTTGTCCATGGTTAATGTTTGTTAGAAATCACAAGTAAGATTTCTGTTCACTTTCTAGATCCTGCATATCTATTTTATGCAACTGTGTGCACAGTCACTCACGCATACATACACACATGCGCAAGTCCTATCCATTCCAATATCAGAGGTTTTCTTTTGTACAAGACATACAACCAAGGCAATAACTATCATTAAGATATACTTGCAGATGTGATTCATAAGTCAATAACACTAGATTATCTTTTATGCTGCAAAATATGAAGATTACAGAATGTTTCCAAGAAAGTATAATCTCAGTAAGAGTTTCCAATAATTTTCAGGGAAATTTATGTGGAACACATGTTTCTTTAAAATAACTCTTGACTAGCCTGGGATGTAGCTCAGTGGTACTGTGGTGACCTTACAAACACAAGATCCAGAGTTTGATCCCCACTACCAAAAAACAAAAACAAAATAAAATAATGCTTGATTGCCACAATAACAACTTGAATTTAAAACTGAATGTGTTTTAAATATTTATCTTAAAAATATTTTCAAATAATATTTATACGTAATGAAATAGCAGTCAGAATATACAAAAAGTTGTATTTTTTTATTCAATGAGTGTTGGAGTAAGTAAACATATGCCTACTACGACTCTGTAACGCAAAACTTGAAAGAAAAAGGAGAATGTGATGCCCCTGTCCTCAGTGGTATACCACACAAATAAAGGACTTAAAAACTACAACTGTGAGGAAGAAAATAAATAGGATGATGTAACTTTGGAGGTGCTTTCCATTAGACGGCAATGGAAATCCTCCCCAGGGAATGACATTAATTAGAAACAAGACATAAAGGATAAGACAAGTCAGAGGAGTGACAAGCCAAGGAATGAGTTCCAGAGCCCAGAAAACACCTGACATGCTCCAGAGCAGAAAGCTTGCTCTGATAAGATAAGATAAATACCCCATACCCCAACTATGCTAAGAGCACACGACCCAACAGTGAGTCTATAGATTTCAGGAATGAGAATTGGGCCTGAATCTCAGCTCAACTCACTGCAAGTTTATGTGATCTTGGACAACGGCCATGAAACATTTTATCCCCAGCTTTCCAGCTTACATAATGGAGAAAATAACATCACTTTGTTAGGACTTTTGATTAAAAAAAAAAAGCTTCAGTACACACAAAAAAATGGTAAATGCCTTCTCTCTTCCAAAAGATGTCACCTTTTTGACTTTTTTAAAAAAACTATTTTCTAGTTAAAAGTTACCATCTATGAAGTTCATTTTAAATTATTTAAAATGGAGGCTTTCAATGGTGCTTAAACAAGTTTTTATGGGAAGTTATGATGCAAGCCTGCTCTCCCCACCCCCCTTTCGGGTGGGGACTGTCTGCCTGGGGAGTTGTCCTCTCTGTACTGTCTGTGGGGCATACAGAAGAGGTCATTAACAAAGGCTACTTCCCTTTCCGGGAATCTCTCGAGAGACATGTGTCACTGGCTCCAAACTAGTAGTTAACAATACTAATCTCACATTCGAGAAAATGCAGTAAATTGAGGAGAACCGGAGACTCACTTTGAGCACAGTTAGTTTCTAATCTATGAGGATCAGAGGAAAATGTTGCCCTCGTATTGAAAATAATTATCTTTTGAAATGCAGAATTGGTATAAACCTCTCATATACACAAATAAAAACATAGAAATTAGCTCAAATGTACTGAAAGCTGCTAAAAGACTTCCAGTTCTAGTATTTCCATCACATGAGTCTTACTAAATAAGGTTAGTTTTAGAAAGATAAAAGGGAAGTTTGAAAGGCGAGATGGGACTTCAGCTGGCTCACAGCGTAGTCTGTTTAGAGTGAGTGGGAAGGAGAAGAAAAGGGTGGAGAACTTCCATCTGTGTGGACATGCTATGCGTAAAGCACTTCACAAGAAGCCACACGTCTTAGAAATAAACTCAAGTGGACAACCAAGTCCAAGGAGGTGAGGTCATCTCATTTTCCTACTTCGTTATAAATAAGAGTCTGTCAAATTTAAGATGAACAAGGAAACAATCATGGAATTCTGAAGTCGTTCTATTTAATGAGGCGCAGTTCCGCTTTTTCTCTAGAACAACATTCTGAACATGTCAGTGGAAGCTATTTGGGCCCTAAAATTTTTTTCCTATATATGGTTGTCAGTGCTGGAGGAAATGCAATCAATTGTTTCTGAATCAGAAACAGGTCCTGCATAAATATGTACACACGTGCCAAGGGATATCATTTCCGCCACATGCATCCCTTAAATCCACATGAAATAAAATCTCCATTCTTGACGAGCTCTGAGGCTCACATGGAGCGCCTTATTTATAGGAGGACATTAAGAACTAACCAGAAAGCATACGTGACGACTATATTGAAACCTCTATGTCTCTTGCTGCTATTGAGAAAGAATGGCATAAGTGTGGTAAGTGAAGTCATGGTAAAGTATGCAATTTAAAAAGTTGAAATCCTAAAACTTTGACATCATGTTTACAGATATCCTAGTGGTTTATAATTGTTTTTTAAAGGCTGTATTCTAGTATTTTTAGTTCTTCCTGGGGTAGATTGTTATCTCTCTTAAAAAGCTGATTCATTAAATGTTACTTCTATAAACATTTAATGTAAAAATAAAATATCTACTGCTCTTTAGATTAACTCACTTCTTGGCACTAGGAACTCAAGAATCTATAATTCAGTATGCTTGGGTCAAATGTACTGATTTCTAATCTGAGACAAATCTATTATTTTTTTCTATAACTAAATATATGTAACTGAACAAACTGTGTGTGTGTGTGTGTGTGTGTGTGTGTGTGTGTGTGTGTGTGAGAGAGAATATATTTTTTTACATCCTGCAGCAGGCCTAAACTTTGATACTTGCTTTCTTGAATGTAAATGGTTCAAATGTAAACAATTAAGTCACAGTTATATGAAACAAATTTAAATAATAGCAATAGATTGAAGCTTACCATCCACCTATCATCCAATCTGCTCCCCACATACAAATAACTTTAAGCAACAAAACATTTATCACAGGACGGAGACACAAAGTGTCACGATCCTCTAGTTTGGAGGGAAAGAAAAAAGACTGCCCAACAGGATTCTTCAAAATGTTTTTCAGTTTCCAGAGAAAGACCTTCCTGAAACTATCTTTAAAACCTGATGCTCCTTGAGCAGTGAGCAATTATTTAGGAGGCCAAGAGGAACTGTTACGACCACGGCCTCTTGGGTCTACAAGGTTTGGATGTCTCAATAGTGTGCGAGGTGTTATAAGGACCAACTTGAGCTCTGTGTCCTTTTTTCTATTCAAAAATGACAAGGCTTATGGCCAGAAAATAATTAATCCCACACAGGTGAAGGGTCAATAGCCTGGGAACTACACAACACAGGTCTAACTCATGTTCTGCCACCAGTTGCTGGTCATAACCCAGTCATTTAACTTCACTGCACTGTTAGCCCTCTTCAGAATGAAGAGATCCTTTGCTCTGTAAAACCTATGCAGAATGTTCTCTGTGATGAAATATAAACCCGATGCCAGAAGTCCATTCTCAACTTTTTAATGTTTGCTCATTTCTCTTTGTCATGGATTTAGCTTTATGGGCTATTTTATTTTTGCAAAACAAGTCTAGCAACCTGATTATACACTAGTGTGATCCTTTGTGCATTCCCAACACTATTTAGTAACTTCTTTGTCAGACACCACTTTCGTTGCATAGGAAACACTGGAAAAGGGGATAGGTGAAACTGCTTGATCAAAGAGCAGAAGTGGAGCCAGGGATTTAGCTCAGTGGTTCCGTTGCCTGCCTCACAAATACAGGGTCCTGAGTTTGAACCCCAGTACCACAAAAAAAGAGTAAAAGTACTATGAAAAATTAATATCCCTCTATCACTACAGTTTATAAAAGATAAGTTCGACAGCAAAACAATAAATAAATGATTACCTCTGGCTTTAATACTATCTTCTGCTGGAAAGAATATTTATTCATTAATCTATTAATTCTATCAGCAAATATTTACTGACTTAGAAATATTTGTCCTGGCATTTTCTTGAGGTCTAGAATGCATATTGCTCTGCAGAAGCTACACTAAAGCTACATAAAACTAACTCTGAACTAAAATGCACTTGTTTTCTTAAGATTAAATATCAATATGGTGCTATTTGCTAAATACTGTCCAAGGAGTACTCATCTAGGAATTGTCGAAAAGGAAGAGTAAAGTCCAGAGAAGAGAAATGGAATTGTGAGAGGCTATCAAGTGATGAAGGAAAGTTCAAAACTTTCTTGGCAACAAATCAAAAGGGAAACAAGAGCCGCTACAGGGATTCTTCATTCGAGATCTGCCCCCTACCCCAGAACTCACCTCTAAGACTAATGGAAAAACAATGTACTTGTAATCCATTTTTACAAGTATCTGTTTCTAGCACTTGAAAAATTATTTTTTCCTCCTCATCCATCTTCATTTCTCCTCTTCGGAAATTCTTTGAAAACTACGAAGGTCTGATCATTTCACATCCCTATCTGGTATCTCACCAAGCTAATTTTCTTTTCCTTTATGTTGCATTTTCCCCCTGAGTTTGATACCAGCAAGCGAAAAAAGGTTCGAGTGAATATATTGTTTCTGTTTTTATAAATTGTCTTTCGCCATATTCTGTGATGACAAAAGTACACAGAAACAGAGCGATGACAGGCAAAAAAAAAAACCACTACGTCTGGATTCTTTTGTAATAGAATGACACACAGTGAAAACTCTTTATGGTCTAAATCCAGCAATATTCACGTGGCTGCTGATTAGGAACTGCATCAGAAGCTGAACTATTTTAGAAACAACACTGACAGAATCAATAAAATTTAATTTTTTGTGTGCTATAGTTTGTGTGTGTAGATGTCCCCCGAAAGCCGGGTGCGGTCATAAGTGGGGCTTTTTCCAGAGGTGGCTGGATCTAGGGCGTGTGATGCTGGAACTCACAAACAGTGTGTGACGACTGTATCAGTCCGCTGTTGGTTTGGCGCCCTACACCACCCGGCCTAGATACAGGCAGAAAGAAGCCGCTCACTCTTCTCGTTTGCTTTGCTCCTGTCTGCCTGATCTGAGTTGCTTCTCCTCTGCCATCCCTGGCTGCCGTGCCACCGTGTCTTGGATTCAGCTGACTGTGGATTAAACCCTCTAGAAAGTGTGAGCCCAATACATCTTTCCCCCTTCAATGTCTGGTATCCGGTATTTTGTTGCAGTAATGAAAAAATTAACTAACAATGCACTGCAGTACCTTTAACTTAGAAGATGCGTTGGCATTCCAACAGCTCTTAGCAAGTGGTAGATGTGTTTCTAATATCATTAAAACTAGTATCATTAAAACTAATATCACTAAAACTAATATCATTAAACTTTTGCAAAACTAACTATGATATGAGTTTGATGCTTTTTATTCTACGAAAATGTTGGTTAGAATACACATAACTTGAAAATAATAAGGACGTGTAATGAAATTTTACAAAATGAGCCAAGGTTGGACAAATGCATGCCTGATGTCTTTCTCACAGGCTGGAAAACTGATGTAAAAGCCAAAAGGAAAAAAAGAAAAAGAAAAGAAAGAAGTAATATACAAGAGGTAAGTAGACTTTTAAATCAAAGGGTCTGCTCAATTAGATTAACTTTATTTCTCCCGAGAGTCAACATAATGCTGGTTGCTTTTCAATCTATTTCTTAAATTTTTTTAATATGAGGGAATCTAAACAAAAGAACTAGACTCAAAGTTAGACAAAGAACTTAAATCTTAAATTGTTAGAAATGAATCTTTCCCAAAGCACCTCTTGTATCATGTTACCATGCAAAATTACTCAACTCACATAGTATATGATTATAAAACTTGTTAGTGTAATGGCCACTTAGTTTAAGACTTCAATGTCTGTTTTTTTTTTAGCTTTGAAAGTAAAAGAATACCATTTTGGTTTTTAAAATACTAAAAAAAAAAAAAGAAAAGCATAAGTTATTTTTAATGGAAAAAAAATATTATAGGGTTCCAAGAAAGTGTTGGACATTCAAATTTCAAATATTTTTTTCTTATTAACAATTTTCTACGACTTCTGAACTTGCTATCAATTCAGTAACATCCATAAAAACACTTTGAAGAAACAAGAAAGTCCACAACATTAAAATCCAAGCAACATAATGATAATAATGAACACTGACATTAAAAGTTATGTTTTGTGGTCATTTTTACTCACATGAAATTTTACTCACGTAGTGGCAGAAGAATGAAGCATTTTGAAAAAATATCACATACCAGACAAAAGTAAGTGCTGAATTAGCACAAATGATTTAACAGTATTTGTCACAAAATACATGTTGTTATTTTATGAAAAAATAAGACAGAAGATCCTGTTTTTAGTATGAGAATGACAATAGTTATTACAGCATGTATTATTAGGAGTATGATACGAAGCAGAAAAGATTCTTAGAAGGAAACAGTAATGCCAAAAATTTTTCTTTTCAAAGAACTAAGACTAGTAGTATAAATGAAGTAAATCAGCATATATGTTGAAATATTTTTAAAACAGACTAACCATTAATTCAATTTTCTATTAATAAAATACAGGGAGCACAACTCTGTGACAGAGAATTTTGTCTGGAATGGGTGAGGTCCTGAGTTAGATGCCAGCACTACCAAAAAAAAAAAGTTAAAAAATGTACTCCAAAGGCCATTCTAAAAATATCAATATAACAGTAGACACTTAGTTGAGGGCAGAAAGTGAAGAGTAACTGGTTTATAAACACAAGAAAAAATAGAAGAGGTCCATAATCAGTGATATTAAATATGTGTTTGTATGTATCCACAGAGAGCATAAAATTGCCTTAAATGTTTTGGGGAAGGGCAACGTTGATGAGGACAGAACCTAAGGCCTCCCACATACTGACCACATGCTCTACCACGGAGCTGAACTTTCAGTCCACAAGCGTTTGTAAATTTCGCTGAGTTACAGTATTTCACTAATATTTTAAACCTATCATATCCGAAGAACTCAGAAACTTTAAAAATAGTGGCATTTTCAAATCACAAGATCTCTCAAGTGTGTGTCTGCCATCAGGAACAAGACTCTACCTGCAAACAAGTTTTCCATGAATGGGGAATCTGAGAGAAGAAACTGATGCTATGTGAAATCTGCCACCAGAAAGAGCCAACTGCAAGCTGGTAAAGGCTTTTCTACCCGTGTCTAGGCGATGCCAAAATATCTAGTGGACACAGTTAAAAAAGAAAGTTGAGTAAGACTTCTGGCACCAGAGACACAAAGCATATGCTGAAGGCCGCACCTTCCATCTTCTCAAGAATAGTCTGGGGTCGGGCTGGGGAGTTAGCTCAGCGGTTCCGGCGCCTGTCTTGCAAGCGCAAGGACCCGGGTTCGATTCCCCGGTAACCACATAACAATACTGGGTGTGGAGACTCACATCCAGCAGCAACCAGTACCACATACCACAGTGCCAGGCGTGGTGGCTCACGCCTGTAATCCCAGCACTCGGGAGGCAGAGGCAGGAGGATTGTGATGTGAGTTTGAGGCTGAGCTCAGGGCCAGCCTGAACCACAAAGCGAGACCCTGTCTCCAAAAACCAAAAACAAACAAACAAAAAAAAAGAATAGTCTGGGGTGGAGCAGACCTTCTCCAGGTAGAAAGATCCCTGCACAGAGATGGACCTCGAATACATTTCCTTTTTACTTAGATGTGCTGCTCTTTAAATCATCGATGCCTACGTCACAGTGAGCCCAGGACATACATTGTAGGAACATTCCCAAACTGAAAATAAAAACGGATACGAACATCTAACTGAAGGGCACTGTGAATTTTGTGCCACGTATTCCCACAGATAAATTACTCTCATCTCTGCATTTGTTAGAGCATTACTGATGGGACTCTGCCTACATTACTTAGTGAGCTACACAGTGCAGAAATGGAATGAATTTAAATTCACTGTACATTACCCAGTGTAATGCCTGATACAGAGGTGGAAGTTCACACATAGTAGCTGTTGTTTCTCAACTTGAAGTACAAGTTAGGAAAAGACTTCCTCTACTCATACACAAGCTTTCCCCAGTTCTACTCATATGTATTATTTTACAACAAAGGAAGCTTCACAGTAAATGCAAATGAACAATGGACACCTGGGGCTTTAAGAAATTTTCATCATATGAATAAGCAAGTCCCCCGTATTTGCTCTGTATTACTGTCATGTATGCTCACGGCAGGAACTTCATTCAACTGAGCTCACAAATTGCTCACCAAACCCATTTGTCTTCTGGAATTGATCTTGGTGAGTTTCTGATCACCCTGTTCCTGGCGCTTATCACCTACCATTCCAGACACATGTAGGCCTTTCTACCAGTCCATTTTGATACAGCTAAGGGGCAATGTCAACCTGACTATGAGAACCTAATAACAACTAGATCCATACAGCTGACTGAAGAAGATATGGTTCTCGGACAAGAGCTGCCAATGAATGGCCCTGAGAGCCATGTTTCAGTCAGCCCCATATAGAAAGAGGCATGGAGCCCATGAGTTTTTTAGAATATGTATATGGAGGTGGGCTTGGAGGTGCATGTCTATAACCTCAGCTACTAGGAAGACTGAGGCAGGAGGGCTAAGAGTCAGGGCAATCTGGACAACTTAGAAAGATCCTCTCTCAAAATGAAAAGGACAGCAATGTATCGCACTGGTAGTGCACCCCAGGTTTCACTCCCCAATACCAAAAACTAAGGAAGGCATAAATCAAACAGGTAGGCAAGTAAATAAATAACGGGGTGGGGGGACATGGGGCAAGTCCAGAGTGGCAGCCTGGGCTGAAGCTGCCAGGCGGTTGTAGGGACTACAGCACAGATCATCCTGAAATGAAGCTACAAGAAAGGTGCAACTTCTGTGTAAGGAAAAAGGGAAAAGACAAAGTGGAGAGAAGGAAAAGCTGAGCTGGTCAGTCACAGGGAGAAGTGAACAGATACAACAGAATTCATGGGCCACATGACCAAGCGAACAAACAGCCCCCAAGCACTTGCCTCTATAGACCCCGATCCCAGATCCCAATGCTCCTCAGCCAACATGCCTCCGCCAGCATGTCTGAGCCTTTGGGAGTCCTGTCTACTCCATCCCCAAAGCTCCTTTACTCTTCCTTCCAGACCACAGACATATTTGAACAGACCCTCCTTCCGTCATCAATCAGACTTCGGAAACCTCAACAATTCACGTCTTCTTATCTAATCATCTAATCTCACAGCAACTTTTTTCCTAGTCTTTCATTTTTCGCCATATGGATTACAATAGTGTCTCTGTCTGTCTGTCTCTGTCTGTCTGTCTGTCTCCCTCCCTCTCTCCCTCTCCCCATACACAGGCAAATGATAAGTTTTTTTGTTGAAAACCAGGAGGGAAATCACATAAATGAACGAGAACTTTTGGAAACAGACAAGAACAACAACTGATTTCTCTTCAGAAACAGAGAAAGCTTAAGAAATCTTTGCCCATCTATTCTTTATTCATTCCTTAGCCCACTGGAATCTGGCTCCTTTCCTCATCTTCCGTGATAATTTTATTTTTATTCTTTAAGTTTTTTGGTGCACTGTAAGTACACCAGGGTCATATATGCCCTTGGGAATTTATACTGTACACAGTGTATCTGGATCCCTACTCTTCCCCACCCCTTCCCCCTGTAACCCCTCCACTCCTTACTTACATAAGCTTTGTTTCTCTTTTTCTTTCTCTCTTCATTTTTTTCCTTTCCTCCCTTCCTTCTTTCCCTTCCTCTATGAACATTAAACAACAGTCTTTCTTATTAACAAAAAGGCACAGGAGGACTGAACACAGGATAAGCACAGCTCAAAAGTTTATTTGGTCCTTTATTGTCTGAATTTGTTCCAAATTTATTACATTTCCAAATACAAAGGCAAAATTTTCCAACCAATTTATGACTTTTCTTGGGGATAAAAAACTCAAATAATGTCACATGTTGGAAAAATATCAAAATAACAACATTCATCCCCTGAATCTCAGTGGTTTCTGCCTATTTAGACAAGGATTTACTTCTCAGTTTGGTTTTCTTCTCTTAAGATTTTTCCTACTGTACTTTCATTTGGCTCCAAGGGAATCTGCTAATGTTTAGTCTGCTTCCAATAATAAAACAAGACCAGAATGAAAGACTGAGATATGACAATTATCGCAATGATGGCGAATCTGTCAGAGCTTTCAGTGCTATCAATGGGGCACCTGTGCCCTAGGTTAGCCACCACTGGTATTCTAGCTCTTCCACATGATACAGACCATCCCTTCCACGTGGCATGACCTCTGTGACCTTGAACCCACTGCTCGTAATCCACCACACTTTTTAGTAGCAATATTTCCACAATGCACTCACTCTCCTGGAATGACTTCCTTGCACTTTTTCTCCTGGTAGATTTTACCCCTTTAGGTATGTCAGCTGCTTCCGTTGCCTGGGAATGCCCCACCTAAGCACTCTCTAATTCTCCTGAAAGGGTCATGCGGTCCTATAATTAGGAAGCTACTTCAATGGACTTCTTAGAACTATGTCTGGCATACTGCAGTCTGCACATGGCAGAAAATAATTACTGATAAATACAGCTTCAAATGCTTGATTGCCAAACTTCAACATTTCTGAAGGACAGGCATGTTTACAATTTAATGATAAATAAGAAAACACAGTCTAAAGGTAAATGACTTCCACAAATTCGCACTGCTGGCAAGTTCAAAATTCAGAAATTGGACCACTGAGCTGGGCATGGTGGCTCACGCCTATAATCCTAGCACTCAGGAGGTAGCAGCCAGAGGATTGACACAAGTTCAAGGCCAGCCTGGGCCACACAGTGAGTTCAGGGTCAGCCTAAACTACAAAGCAAGACTCTGTGTCAAAAAACTAAAAAACTAAAAAAGAAAAAAGAAGAAGAAAAGAAACTGGACCACTGGACTTTATGCCAAAATTTGCTACCTGTGAGGATATGCCTTTTGCTGTTGTTCCCATGAGAAACTTGTATAAATGTAATTTCTCTGCAGAACATGAGAGTGAAAGGAAATTAGCAACCAAGTCAAGACAACTGACAATAAGGCCTAATCCTAAATCCAAGCTGACAGGATAAATCCTGTTAATTGTTGAGCTCTACCACCAAAATGTGACTAGAGGTCAAGGAAAATTATATGGAATTTCCTAATTTGAGCACTTAGCACATCATTTTAACCTGAATACAAAGACTATGAGAAAAAAATTTTAATAGAAAGTGTATTAAGAAAACTTACTACACACAGCATAGGAAAGAAAATATAAACTCTTTAAGAAAAATATTTGTGATAGTCAAGAAAACACGATTAACAACTAATTAAAGGATAATTCTGTGATCCAAGTTATTAAATTGCAAGAATAGTAACACTGTTATAAATGCTTCAAGCATAAATTAATTTGAGCAGAACTTAGCAACAGCTTGTGATAAATTCATAAAACATAAAATTTTTAAATCCTGTTTTCAAACATGGTAGTATCATTTTACAAAGGAATTTCCTGGACCAAAAGGCAAGAAAATAACCCACATCAATTATAACAGGTAGTATAAAATTTTCCCAGTTAGATCAAAAGAGAAGAAGAGACAAAAATTCTGTCTTCAGTACTTCTCATAAATACTTGATTTGTCTTCAGTTCTTCATAATCTTTGAAAATTTCACCACATAGCCTGCAAGTCATAAGATTTTTTTTTAAAAAGCTCAAAGATAAATCCTAATTTTTGCTAGTTGTATAGAAAATCCTAGCTCCAACTTTTTTGCCCTCTCAAGTGTCTGTGGGCCAACAAACTACTGGCAATTATGGTTCTTGGTACATCGGGGAGTGAAACCTGGAAAGCAACACTCTGCTCACTCGGTTGGATATAGATGTTCTCGGCGCTCTGCATGGCGTCCACTTGCCACAGAAGCACCTGCACTGCCGTGCGCTGCTGCCCGCTGTCCTGCGGGGCATTCCCGAAACACCTGGGCAAGCTGTTTACTACAAAGCCAGACACTGGAAGACATGGGGGATAATTAGCAAATAAAACTATTCCTGGCACTCTCTCGACATTTGTGCAGAAGAACCAAGCTCCAAGCCGGCACCTGGTGAAGGGGAACTGCTAGAAGTGAGGATTCCAATTTACACATTCAGCACAGCATTCTGTCTGCCTGTCAATTTGAAAGTTTCCTATCCAGTGATAACAGATACCCCGAAAAGATGCGGTGTCAGACTGCTGATGTGAATTCTTCACGTACTAGGCCTTCCCCTCTGGACACACCGTATCCCCCTTCTTCTCTCTTGCAGTGGATTAACAGGTCACTTCCTTTTTCTACAATACTCCTCCAAACCGAACTAACCCAAAACCCCTGATTGTTACTGGGCAAATTTAAAGTAGCAGCTCTTTATGTGGCATACTAAAATTTTGTTAATCACACTTAAAAATAATTTAGTAAAATTGTAAAATAATTCACTGTCGGTAGTGTTATCTTTATACAGTGCAATACTCTTCAGTAGCAAGAATCACGAAAGTGCATATTTTTACTAAATATAGAATCATTAATTTTTTCTAAATTAACAGAGATAATAAGAACATAGGAAAAAGAAGACAGCGTGATAAATTTGATAAGCATTTGCAAATGGCTAAAAAACATCAAGAAAATTTTATTTAAATTATCAAGGTTTATTGTCTTTCACATCTTTATATGATCATATCTTGAAGAAATTCTACAAAGGGACAATTAAGTTGCTGTTATAATTCAAGAACTATACACTTTAAAATACTTCTATTTTCCTTTCATCCATAAGTGAGGTACTTAATTATGCTTACAGAGTTTTACTACTTCTTTCCACATATTCATTAGATTATATTCATGAATAGCTCTCCACAAACAAGCTATATTTTTCTCTTTTCAAGTAGTAACTGAGATTATTCATTTGTGCTAATAATGTATCAATATCCTTCTAATATTTTCCCTACAAAACGGTAATACATTCTTTTTAATTATTTTCAATGGTGTCCAAATTAAACCTAAACTATGCAGGAATAAAGTCTAATGATTAAATATTATTCTGATGTGAGAGATAATAATATTATCAGAAAACAAGAAACAATAAACTATTAGAATCAAGGATCAGAAAACTGTTATTCAGAATTCTCAAATTAATGTTGAAAATATCAATGAAAACTAAATGTTCTGACTAAACTTTTTATTTCTGAGGTTTACAAGGTTAGACTGACTATTTAGCAGTGCTGTGAAATACACTACTATTTTATCTCATTCTGCTCAAAGATCTTCCTCTTCAAAGCTAATAATATAAATATAGGATAACAAATATTTCATATTGAATTTCTTTAAATTTCCAACAAACATAAAAGTTGCTAATTTTTTCTAAGTTAGACAGACAGACATTATGGAAAATCAAATATCCCCTTAAAAATGTGAGAGAATTTAAAAAATTCTGACTACCAGTATCTATTTATGTTTAAACACACACAATGCACAGGTATATGTATATATTATCTATATGTCGATTCAAATGACATTTTATGACAATTTCCCTACAAAGATACCAATTTCAAAATTACAAACTCTAAGCATTTTATTATTAACAGCAAAATCACCAAGAATAATTTTTTCAAATGATATATTTTCAGGTATGATGTATAAGTTTATATACAATAACATTATAATTAAATACCAGTAGTAAGAGAATAAAAACTCCTCCTTGTATTGAAAGTTCAATTACAGAAAAGGATTTTTTTTAATTTAAATCTTTATTGATACGTTATATATACACTTCGCGATCACACTCAACATTGCGAATTTGTACCAGTATATAACACAACTTAACTCTCATTTTTCCCCATTCCCTTACCCAATCTAATGCTCCTTTTATACATAAGCTTTGTTTCCTTTTTTTAATCATCATATTTTTCTTTCCCCTCCTTATACCCCATTTCCCTCTGAATATTTTCTATATCACAAGATCTACCATAAATTCTAGAACTCATTTACATCTTCAGTTTCTCATATAAGAGAAAATTACAATATTTACACATCTGTGACCTATTGATTTCATTTGTGAGTATATCCATTTGAGTATAAATGACTTACCATTCTTTAGAAAGGGATTTTCTAGCTACTGAAAGAATGTACAGGACATCATTGAGAATTTTTTACATAATGAGATATTCATAACTTATCATTTTTAAGCTGATGCCTTCATAATTACCTGTCTCCTAACACATTTTGTCAAACCACAGGAAGCAAATGACAGTGTACTTGAGGTCATCACCAGATTTAAAGAAGAAAGCTCCATATTTAGCAAGGAGAATTCACATTTTTTTTACTTGGTTTGATGTAACTTATTCTCATGCAGTTAAGATACCAAAGTCATGTTAAGAACTGGGGTTGTGGTCAGTAACTGGTATTTGCCACAATTAATTCTCAACATACACTTTAACACAAATCCTAAAGAGTACTGGTGCAAGTTACATTCTCTGTGTGCACTTGCACTTAATTTCAGTCTTCATTAACTTGCCGTACTATTTGTAGGTGAGCATTAGTGAAACTGCAACCCTATGAATGAAATAATCTAAATGTTCCTGGTACTAAGTCATCCTGAGTGCATTTCTCTCAATTAAATGAAATATTTTTAGTGCCTAAGTGCTATTAAAAAATAAACACTATCTCTAACATCTTAGGAATTCAGTAAGACACACAATAAAGGAGGTATAAAAATAAACATGAAAAAGAAAGGAAAAAAAATTTATGTATATAGGGGGTGGGGGTGGTAAGATGGGTAAGGCTATGGGAAAAAATGAGAATTAAGTCATATTATGAGAATTTGTCATATACTGGTACAAATTCTCATTGTTGAGTTCAATCATGATGTGTATATGTAATGTACCAATAAAGATTTCAGTTTAAAAAAAAAGAAATAAACATGAAGAAAAGCCTCACAGAGGGAGTAGCTAGGAGAAGGAAAGTATCTACAAAGTGCTCTGTCCAATAAAAAATAGGCTTTCTCTGTCACACCAGTCATATTTCAAGTGCTCATAGGTCTTTGTGGCTATACTGGGCTGTGCTGCTACATAAACTCAGAAGATTTCTACTTATATTTTTTAAAGCCTTGTAAAGGTAAGAGCTTTTGAAAATTGTCCTAAAGAACAAAGAACTCAGTACAGTTTTCTTTTTTTTTTAAAGACAATTAGTAATACAGCTTTCTGTAGCTAAAGGAGGAAAACCCCATCTAAAAGCATAGTTGAAGTCTGAATTTTATCCTCCACCTCTCAGATTCTGTTTTACTCAGTGAAAAGCTAGCTAGTCCTAGAACTTACAATGACTAAGCTATAGTTGATGTTTAAAAACCAAAGTGACAGAAAAGGAGAAAGAGGAAAAGAAATGAGAATGCAGGGGATAGAAAGGAGAGCTGATAAGATAAGAGACCGGAGTTGCTGACTCTTAACTCTTCACCAGAATAATAGCTGTAAAGTCCTAGTGAAATATTTCAGTTAAGCCTCAAAATGGCCTATTGATGCTAGCAAATAAATTCTTACATGGTGTTCCAATCCACGGACTAATAAAAACCAAAGTATCATTTACCAGTCATCACGCCATAAAGTAGCATTCGTCCTGGGAATTAAGGGGTCTCTCCGATTGGGAAAGAAGCCCGCCTATGAAGAGCGAGTTAAAGGAGTTAAATGAAGTTGATGAACTGGTTCCCACCTAAGTACCACATATTCAGGTCAAACTTCTCAGTAGGCAGCCCTTCAATTCTACGCCTAAGTCTCTGATCTGTGTGCTACCGAAATGAGTTCCAAAGTTCAAAACTAAAGGCAAGTCAGTCATCTAAGTTGCCTATGTGTATTTCTCCTCTCAATCCATGTATTTAAACCCAGCATGCTGTGTATCAGGAATCACAAAGCAAAAAAAAGGCATATTTATTTAGGAAAGTGAATGCTAAGAGAAACTTGTCTTTTAGTCTTTCACTAAATCAAATACTCTTGAATCATTTATCTCTTTATCAGTATTAAAAATGAAGCCAGTCCTCTGAAAGATCACAATATCATTTTATATTAAATTGTGTCTAATTAAAAAATAGCAAAATTACTAGAAACATCTGTTTGGACCTTGTCAGAAGAGTCTCACCTTTATATCACCACGTTTTTAACTTGCCTAATCAGTTGAACAAAAGTACTTTATGTAAAATGATTCTTTTAGTTGCCTTAGCTACAATTCCCTGCAGGATACTATAATTGAAATCTACTCACGTAAGTTAGGAATAATTAGGGCCCCAAATTAAGCCAAACACAAAGTTAATTCAAATAGTCAGCTGCTGTCATCTGAATGGTTATGGGTTTTTATCGCTGCTTAACATCTCTGAATGCTTTTAAATATACTTTGGGATGAGAGGTAAAGATTCACCGCCTTCTAAGCTAGAGTCCCACCTCTACCCGGATTTGGTCACCGGAGCCCTTCCACTCCCACCTCCGCTATCAGTCAATTACCAGCACTGTTGAAAGAGCACCCTGACAGTTCTCAAAGGAAGCTTTCTAGTAAATAAAGCAGAATTCCAGTATCTATACGGAGGGCCATTAATGCAACAGAAGTAAAAGCTTTTGGAAGCCATCAGAGATGGTCTCCGTTTGCTTCAACTCTCAAACAAAGCAAAAGATTAACTGGGCTTCCTCTTAGAAGGAAAGGAAAAAGATGATATCCCAAACCTAAACTTGAAAGAAGAGCTCAGGAAGCAGGCCCTTTCACTATTTTATGTTGACTGATAATTGGGTAAAATAACTAGACATAATAAAATTTGAATTATACTTCAAATTGTTATAGGCTTCAGTGTTCTAAACTAGTTCATTACATCACCAAGGAGACTGTGCTTTTTAAAAAGTATACCTGTAGCTATTAACTTCTGAAGATCACAGAAGGATTGTTGAGGATTCCTTGTAAAAAGGCATGACTTTTGACCCTAACACTGACCCTAACACTGCTTTCAATCTCAAATGATAATGAATACAGAAATAAATAATCTCTTGCTAATCAATGTTAAGTTAAACAATGTTAGACAAACCAGAGATGGCTTCATGAGGCAGGAAGACCTCAAGCTAAACAGGTAATTAATTCTGCAGAAAAGAAACTGGACCAGCACTCAAACTGAGATGGATCCTGGGACAATTCTTTGCAGATCTTTCTCTCCTCATCTGTAACATGAAAAAATCTGCATTGCTAATCTCTAAGCTGCGATCTCAAGTCTAAATTTTTTTCATTCTATAAAGAAATGCACTAAAAAAAAAACCTTGAATCACTTTGTTTACAATTTGCTATTTACTTTGATTTTTGCTTTGAAAAGCCAAAGCATGTAATGAATAAATTTAATTTGCAAAATTAAAGTAGATTATCAGTGATCTATTTTTGACCAAAAACAAGCAAAATAAAATTGTTTCTGCCACTATGAAACATGTTCACCAACAAATAGAAGGAAATTCTTTATTAAGTATAATATTACCAAATGGAAAAAATCATGGAGACCTTAAACAGATAAACATCATTACTACTGTTTATGATAACTTTCTATTCTTACAGTGCTAACAATGAAGTGAAAATAACAATTTTTAACATGTTGACTTTGAAAAATCAGTACCAGAGAAAGAAAAAAATTAAGTGTAGGTGAAAATAACGTCCTTTAAGTTATATGACTAAAAGGCATAAATGTTACTTTAAACCACAAAAGAATTATGTTAAGAGGTTATGAAAAATGATGTTTATGTATGACAGAATGAAAGTAGGATATATGAGTGGAGAATTCAGGGAAATACTACAGAGAAACGGTTACGTGTTTATGGTTGCTTAGGGATTTTTTTGAAAACAAATCTTAAAAGGTCGACAGAAAGCAAACACAATACAATTAGAAATGTAACGAAATATAACAATGTTCACTGAAATTTCAAGGTAGCTTAATTCCTTTTAGAGAAAATGAGTTATAAAATTCAAAGTGATGTTATTTCTGTATTTCAGCTATGTTGTCTCACAAACAACCTCTATTTGCAGTTGTGGAAATTACTGTCATAGCAAATCTCATTTCTAACTAGACATATTAAGACCCAAAATTCCTTGACACTGGCCAGCAAGTGGAGCCACACCTGAGACTCGTCAGAAACGCAGACAATGAAGGCACTGCACAGCCCAATCTGCATTTCAGCAAGATCCACCAGTGACCTGTGTGTGTGTACATTACAGTCTGAGTGCTCCTCGCTATTCTAAACACGTACGATTTTAAATGACCTCCCTTAAATTTGTTCTCTGTGCAATCCTTGTTGGATCGTCCTCTCCCTGGCTCCTCCTTCCTTTTTCCTCCTCTCATGGGCGTCTCTCTGTCCTTGCACTGCCTCCCATTTCCTCTTTTTTTTTCTTCCCACAAATTAGGTTATCTGACCTACAGGTGCAACACAAAAATAAAACTATACATTTTTTGGGCGGGGGAGTTAGCTCAGTGGTTTCGGCGCCTGTCTTGCAAGCGCAAGGGCCCGGGTTTGATTCCCCGGTAACCACATAACAATACTGGGTGTGGAGACTCACACCCAGCAGCAACCAGTACCACATACCACAGTGCCAGGCGTGGTGGCTCACACCTGTAATCCCAGCACTTGGGAGGCAGAGGCAGGAGGATTGTGATGTGAGTTTGAGGCTGAGCTCAGGGCCAGCCTGAACCACAAAGCGGAACCCTGTCTCAAAAAACCTAAAAAAAAAAAACTACATATTTTTTTTAAAAAGCCAAATCATCTTCCTTAAGCAATAAGGGTACTTAACCTAAACAAATCACCTAACTCCCTGGCTTCACCAGGTATCTTCTGAATCACCTGACAACCATCACCTCGAGGTAGAGTTGCACAAGATGTCCAAATCAACAGGCTGTCTGCACCGCCACTGATGCCCCACTCATCCCTGCGCCGTGTTTGACTGAGCTAGTGAAGTTCCTGGCTAACAGTCACCTAAAAGACCTGGACTTGATAGCGATATATTGATCACTTGTTTTAGAATTAATACAAGTAAAGTATCCCTTATCTTGGAACAAAAAGTGTTTCAGATTACAGAGTTTTGGGATCTAGGAATATTTTGCACCTTCTTTTTGGGGGGAGTCTATAGGAGCCTGCAAAAGGTTTCAGGTTTCACAGCATTTATCTTTTCAGATTAGAGATAGATAACTCCAACCACAAAGACAGAAACAATAACCATGAAGGGAAACTGAGGGAATGATAAGCATCTATAAATAAGTGACAGAATGAATGAGAATTTTGCTTAGATCTCTTTCTTAACAGAAACCTTCTTTGCAAAGCAAAGCTCTACATTATCTGAACTGTTCTGATTTTTATTTTTTCCAGGAAATATTTGCTATTTGTGATCAGCGTTTTGTTTCCTCTCTTTGCTATGTAAGAAAAATTATTTAGGAATAAATAAACCTTAGTCAAACAGACTAATGCAGAAGAAGTCTCTGCCGTCGCTACAAACACTGACACATTACTGCAATGCAGTGAATTCAAAACGTAGTAAAATCTTCAAATTGCAAATTGTGATTAACATTTTATTAGAAATTTTTTTGTTTTGCATTTTCATAAAAAATTAAGGAGATTAAGATATATGGCACACTGGAATATATTTCTCATTATAAAAATGGCAACAGGTCATTATGTAAATGGTACAGTTTTCTTTCTCTTTTACTTTTTTACTATTTTCTATCATTTACTAATCTGACTGTAACAACTTTATCTACTTTGTTAATAACAGACGAAAGAAATAAGACCAAGGGAATTAATTCAACCATATAGTGCTCATCCATCTATTTATCTTGTATTTAATCACAGAAACATTTTATTTTAAATCCTGGAAGATTAAAATTTTAAACAAAAAGATGGTCACAATGCAAATGAATAAGTAATTGACACTGAGATATGAGACTTTAGGTACAAAAAATAACAGTTTCACTATACAGCTACATATCAAAAGAAAAAACCCAAAGTAATAAAATCTTTAAACTGTAAATTGCAATTAATGTTTTACTTGAAATTTTTACTTTGCATTTTCATTTAAAAAAATTAAGGAATAAATTACATGGCACATCGGAATATATTTTCCAAAATAAAAATGACAACAGGTCATTATCATCAATGAGTTGTAATAATGTAATCACGGTGATCAGATAAACTGGTAAAAGTAATGAACAAAAATTCAAAATTACAACTAATAAGTAAGTGCATGAAAATATGCTTTTATCCTTGTAAATAGCCCCCAAATCAGACACTTAAAATATAAGACCCTTTTTACATATACAAATCTTAAATCGTCTTGAAATTCTAAATCAAAGTACCTAGAGATTGACACTCTCATACTAGTAATGTCTTCAGAAAAGCCAATTCAGAAGACGGATATATCTCTGACATAATAGGACTCAAGAATTATATTCTCAGGAAGTAACCAGATGTAGAAGAAAAAATTCATGAATATAAAGATATGTATGTATAGACACTTTATATATATATATTTTATACATAGATATGTGTGTATACATATCATAAATTATAATGCAGCTATTGTTAAAATGTATTATGAAAATATAATGTGACACAGCTTATTGTAATGTAAAGTGAAAAATCTGAATAAAGAGAAATGTAGCTGAACAGCTTAACTTTGTTTTCAATACACAATTTTATATCATCTATGTCAAATATGTATATTGGGAAAATAAATATGTCATAGTATTAGCTCATAACATCTAGATCACAGAATTTAAAATGATTATGTTTATCTTAATTTTTTAACTTTGTATCTTTTCTCACAAAGATATATCACATGCAAAATCAGAAGTTGAAAAAAAGCCCTTTCAAGAAAAATAAGCCTTCAAAGAAAGAACTACGGCAGGCAAAAAAGTCAAACTCAGGAGAGTCTCTTGCTGATAAGGAAAGATTATAAATGTTGTTTTTGCTTCCTGAAGTGCAGACACGGAATTCCCTTTTCAGCTTTACATTTTAGCCAAGAGATCCCAAAGCCGGGACTAGGTATTCTCCTGGAATCACTTCTGTCAAATTGACAAAAGCAGTTCAGGAACGGGGTTGAAAGATGTCATGAGATATTCGCTAATCCACATTGATGTCTAATACATGTAGGCTGTATGGCTGTCATATGTCATTCTTTGTGATGCAAAGGAGGTGAAAAGAAAATAAAAAGTACCATAGGGTAACCAGCATATGTTTCACTAACACACTCCCTTAGTAATATGCCAGATAAATCTGTTCTACATTAACATTAAGATATGTTCAATCGTCTGTATCATCTTTTCTCTAATTCTACAACCTAAGAATATAGTTAGTACATAACAAAATTATAGTGTGAGCTCAAGACAAATGAAGCAAGTTTCATCAAAAATTAAATTAATAATAAGTAACTGGAATTACAAAAACAAAAAAATTAAGGTGTTTTAAATAGTTTCTGTGCTTTTAATTAAAACTACTGCTAATACATTATTGATTCTTTCAAAATGTAACAATAACTGATAAATGCTCAATATGCATGTAAAATTACTATTTCTAGAATGTAACTCTATATAAGCTAATAATCGCCTCCTCACTTTTAGCAAATTACTATTTAATTACTTTTACTTATTAAGTATTTGATATTCTTTTCTGTCAGAAAATGGAAGCTTGCAAATTTTAATCAGTCAGAAAATATAATATTATTGAGGTTTATTGGGTGGCTGTTTTGAGGGACACATTTCTTTTTTCACTAGCAAAAGACAAATAACAGACCCTCTCCACGACTGGGAAAAAGTAAGAGTATAGAACAGAGAAAGGAGAAGAAAAGGGTTACGAATCAGTAACCAAACCCTTGCACTTAATCTTTGTTTATGAGATATGGCCTATTGTGACACTGGATACCAGTATATAGGACCATCAAAATATAATCCAAATTAACTCTTTAAAAGATGTCAATGGATCTTATTTAAGCTTAATTCCAATTTTTCTAACACAGAGCCCCTTCCAGAGCAAATTTACCCTGATCATGAATCTAGTAATAATACAAGGAATTTTCATTTGTTCAAGAAGCATCATCATACAATTTATAAATGGCATTACCATTTATATTTTCTAAAACTGAATTATACCACTATCTACGGAGATAAAAGCTGCTCCAATCAAATTACACTGCACACATAAAACACAATAAAGAATCTGTAAAGTGTCCTAAGAGCAATATAGTTAAGTACCTTCTAAAGGAAAATCATACTGGTCTACACTAAAAATATAAATAAAATCACCTAAAAAAAAAAGAAGAAGAAAAAAACAGGTGTACTGTTTTGAATGGATGTTAATTTACGTAATTTGTGAATTTTTAAAATAAGGTCACATTTGCAGCAAGCACAGATACACAATTCCTATTAATTTAATGGGAGTTACGACTCCCATTAAGTTTAATAGGAGTCATACATCCGAATCGCCACATACCTTGCTGAAAAGACACCTTCTAGACTTCAACTAATAAAACACAGTGAAATGAACAAAAGCAGTCAATTCTGCTAGACTGGGAAGTCTAAAATCCCTACAATAAGCCACTTCACCACTAACATACCAGTACCATTAGCCACCTAGTTATTGCTAACAAGAAAAACATTACAGGAATCTCAATGAAAAGAGACAAAACGAACCAGTTTAGAAACTTTATTAGATATATCATTTATCCCTAACAAAAACACATTGTTTTTCTAATTTGGTATCACTATTTTTAAAAAATATTTTCCTTTCTCAGTAAACAGCTGAAAAGTACCTGGGAAATTTTTTTCTTTTTAAACTTAAATTATATTCAAGAAGCCTGGTCAAGAGGAGTAAAAAGAAACTCTGAAAATATATGGACACTAATTTCCAGAAGCAAATGGTTCTTAAATTCTGAATATGGTGAATAAAGTTAATTTTTTTTCCACAAATATTTTCTAAAATCATATATGTAGAGTTAGGAGTAGTTTAGTGGCAGATTACTTATCTAACCAGTGAGAAGCGCTGACATCTGCCACCCTGTGATTTTACCAACTCACTGTGCCCTCCAATACTCAGGACAATAAACCTGCAGACTGAGTACTTGCTAGAGACCACCCGTTTCCTACGCACTTCAATATGCTGATTGTAACAACAACGTTCCCTGCCCCTGTGAAACAGACATATTACTTGTGTACACGGGGGGATTTTATGTACACACAGGAAGAAAAAAAAATAAAGAAAAAAATGAATACAGGAGCCATTATTTTAATCTCTTAAATTTAACCCTGAATAGCTACTACTTCTGTCCAAGTGAGACTGTCCTGAAAGAAATATTTATATGCAGCAAGGTTTTTCTCTGGTTCATATTTAACCACTAGATCTGCATTTTTCTTCTACTAGACAATGAGAATACCTAACACATTATATTTTAGTAAGATAATAGTTGAAAGGTTACTAGAACATGTATTTGGAAAATTTAAATGTAGTCTGAAACTGACAAGGTTTTATAACTGCAACTATGTTTTAAATTTTCTTGATTAATATAAAAAATAAATATGTAAATCTATACATGGCATATCTGGCATTACTACTTAGTATAATATTTTTTTAAAATGAGGACAAGCTGGAATATAATTTGAGCTAGTTAACTAAAATTCTGACTTATAAAATCTAATTGTGTAAACACTGCAAAAAGAATTCTGCCGAAAACCGAGATTACTGGCTTTGCAGAAGAACAACTATTATTTGTAACTTGTCACTTGAGCAAGCCTTCATATGTCTGACTTATGTTTGCCAGGGCTCCGTTATATAACATAATTTAATTCTCTAGGACACAAAAATTCAATTTACTTCCTTACTTACTGATACATGATACCACAGTGGGTTATTATGCTTATAAAAACTGGTTAAAATAATCAAAGCACACTAGTTTCTCAAAAGAACTGACTTGTGAAGGATTTGAGCTTTGCTCTCTATGAATAAAATCAATTAGAAGGAAAATTTACAAAATATTTAGAAATGTCTGGCCTTCACACATTTAAAACTATAATTTGCAAAACTACACAGGAGATTTCAAGAATAAAGCGTTGCTTCTGTTTTGAAAAAAAATGCTGCACAATAGATTGATAACTACAAATACGATAATGCCAACAACTAAACTATCATATATTTAGCTTTTATCTCCTCAAAACTTTAAAAACACATATTAAGTTAGTGTTTACTTAAGAGTGATTGGGAATGTAGTTCAGTTGTAGAGTATTCCTCACAGTCATAAGGCACAGGGTTCAACCCCAGAACAGCAAACAATAAAAATTTTAAACCACACAAACACTAAACTCTAAACACAAAATGAGTGCTTTATACAAGTTTAGCAATACATCTCTCAAAAGGACAGATGTAAAACAAATCCAAATCATGTGAAACTTTTACAATTTTATCAAGAGAAAACAACAAACAGAAGAAAGCTTCTAAAAAGGAAGGTGTGTCCCACAGCCTTAGACAACACATGGGCTTGTTTTACTTTGGAAACTTAATTAGTTGTTCAAAATCTTACTGTTCGGCTTCTGTTGAAAAGCTGAAAGACTCGTAGAACAAATCTCAATACTGGAATGGATTCACTGAGGGGCCTTTAGCAAAGTACCTTGCTGCCGGTAGCGAAGCTCCACTGGCAGGCTCTGTCCACGCAAGCTCCTTTATCTACCCAATACCAGTAGGTATTAAGGTTCCAATCCCCACAGAGAGCAAGGGTATAAAGTAGGCCTTGAATGTGCTTGAATCCCAAGGTCTTGGTTCAGTTTAATCACTCAGAAAAAGGAGAAAGATGGCCACGTAGGTAACTGCATCTAAGTTCATAAACAAGGACCTACGAACTGGTACAAACACTATCTCTATAACATATTAAAATGTAAGGACATAGATGAAACTTAATGGCTGAATAATCAAATTTGTATCTTCCTTGCTATGTCCTCATATCTAACTTTGATTGGTTTTCTTGATAGGTGTTCGCAGCCCATTATCTGATTTCTGGCAATAAAGGACTCTCTAATTGTGCAGAAGTTTTCTCAGACAAACTCGTGTGATGCTGGATCAGTGCTCTAACTGTGTGCGCTAACTGTGTATACTCTTACAACTAGCAGTGTGAGATCATTCCCGGTTCTTTTTACCTGTAGGAGGGAACTGCTTCAAAAGCAACACCCCCTGGCCTGATGCGCCAAAAATGAAATTTCTCCTAACAGCAGATATGAATCCTGACCTGATAGGTGACACTGGAAATAAAACTGCAGCATCTCGTGGAAAAGTCTGTTTGCTGGCCCCCTGCCGAGCTCAGCTACTGTGCCAGCAAAGTGGTCTCTACGTTGATTGGAAAATTTTTCATTATTGGACTAATGAGCCATTGGTCCGCACCTGGGATCTTTTTTTAAATATATAAAAACATTCAAACACAACAGCAGGAATTCAGTTAGTTTCTTCCTCCTCAAAACATGCAAAATTACAGACTATGCATAGGATTTTCATAACAATCCAAGCTTGAGGTTCATAGCAATAAACTCTGTTTCTGCTTGTTTCTCACTACAGCCCTATCTCGTATATTTTCAATTCTAAAGCAAAAAGCAACAGCATCCGGGGGGAAAAAAAGTTAGCCCATTTGTGTTTTTGGAGTATGATTGAATCTGTATGAAAATGAGGAACTCCCTCGACAGAGAAGTTCTAATTTTAAAATATTACTAAATCCGTTATCTAGTTAAATTATACTACTAAGTTATGACAATATATCAGAGTACTGGAAAGTTGGGAAAATGACAAAACAGAACTTTGAAACAAGCAATATAAATAAAATCCTTTAAGCAAGACTAAAATGTTACCATGCTAGCTTATTACAAAGAAGCTTATTACAATGAGTGATATGCTTCTATTACCTGATGGCACACTTCTTTCCCTACCTACCACTTTAGTAATAAGCATAAATGAGACCATTAAAAGTACACGTAAAACTAATTTTGAAATTCTAAAATATTTTTCAACCATTTGAGACTAAAACCATCTTTGTATTTTACATACATTCCTCTGACACTGTATTCTTCACAGACTTTTACGTATCAATATATTTTCAGGCCAAATACAATAGCTAACACTATAAACTGGCTTTAAAATTTTCATTTTTATTCTCCATATTAACTTCTAGCCTGCTCTAAAAATCACCAGGGTGATGTTATTTTTATACAGAGATAATATTTAAGATTATAGAAATAACAGATACCAGTTAATCTATATGGTGACTGATAAATGATAGTTTTAATTACTTCATTGAAGTCCCCCAACTATATTTACTTCTTTCAAAATCAGGCCTCTCTTGAAAAATATGTTTGGTACTATTCCTAGATCTAAACAGTTTTTAGGGTCTGGGATTGAATAGCATGTCTTGGACTATGGGTTAAAACATTAAAAATTGAAAACAGTACTCAATATATCCTTGCCGCTTTCTGTAAGTATAGAGAAAGTTACTTTGTTTCTGAAAATTTTCATATAATAAAGAAGATATGTTTTGTTAAAAGAAATAACATTGAAAAGCACTACAAAAACTTTTGAAAAAAAAGAAAAATTTTAGGCATTTTAGAATTATGGCTACTTCAAAAGTAGACAAAACTGGAGATAAAATAAAAGTCACTAGAAAATACTTCACATTTTGCTGACATAAATGTGGTCAATAGATGTAAAATATATAAAAAGATCAATTTAGTTCCCTGAGCCTTATTTAGAATTATTTATTTTACATTTACGTAAAATATAAATTCAGACAGGTAGCTCTTTCTATAACATATAGAACTAAAGCAAAAATTTCTCAGCTACTAAAAGAACTCAACACCAATTTCTAAAAAATATTCTAGCCACTTTCACATAAAGAGGATTGTATACATAGATCAAGTTCTCCTAGATATAAGAAACAAAGTTTTAGACCGTGTCTTACCTTCTGTATTCGGTAAGGAGCTGATTATAATGATGAACCACAGACTTCGCATTCTGCAACCAGAAGACACCATTATTGATCCTTTTAAATATTTTCTTTGTATTCCTTAATGAACCTAGTTATAAATGCCCAGCTTTATCGAACCCAGCATTCTGCATCATCGATCCTCATATCTGAAAAAAAAACAAATCCATCATTTATTTTACAGTCTTATAATGTCACAAAAAATGTTAAAAATAACTACTCTCCTTTCTTCCTTCTATAAGTACAAACATAGTTTGGTTTTACATCCAGTATGGAAGCAGTTCCTATACACAAATACCCAAGATTTACATTCTGACAACAGTCAGAGTTCAAGAAGCATTTATAATCAGGACACACAAATTTATGGAATAAGTATATAAATGTCAAATATAAGGTTTCTTAGAAAAGCAAAAACAGTCATTCTAGGATAACACATTTTGTATCTCCACAATGTATATTAGCCTATCAGGGCATTAGCATTAGTGCATAATGCTTTGAAAGAAAATGTCAGGAAGACATATGTACCCTTTTCATTTCTAATGATGGTAACAACAATTATTTTATCCAGTCGAAGTGCACCATGGATTACAAAGTGCATTTTTTTTAATACAAAGATGTACTACCCCTGTTAACATATGAGTGTTTCATCTATACAAACACAGGCATTCCAACAATGCCACATTCCAGAATATCATACACAAATTTTAATTTATGGCCGCTAATTATTCAGAGAGGAAGTAGTTTAATTTAGCAATGGTCTCACAACCACTCTTCATGTGCTACTGTTTTTCAGAGCAAGGTATAAGTTAAGATTAAACCTACATCCCTGAGTACAATGAACCCAGGTAACAAGCCCTAAGTAATGATCACTGTTTCTACAAGACACACATTAAAACAAGTGGACAAGAGACATACACCTGGGTCAGCTCTAATTCTGACCAGTCCTGATAGGTTCAGTTCTCCAAACTGCAAAAGGCACAAAACTCAGGAGTATGACTTTGTCAACTGGGTTTTGGTCACTAACATCACCTGAAACAAGACCACTTCCTGAGTTCCATCCAAACTTTCTATCTCTTCCTGAGACAGTATGAGGAGATAACTTTAGCCTTGTAATATACATAAAATAAAAGCATTTTCCAAATATATCCATTCTCCTGGGCTAGACTCTGAGGGCAAAGAAACCACAATTTTTTCCATCAAAGGAACATGTTACAATTTCTTCATATTCGCTTCCAAGTATTTGCCTCTGAGTAATATTCCTATCAAGCTTTTTTATGGCCACCCTTACCAAGATACAGCTAAAGATTTAAGAAATACGACAGTGAGGGGATTTCAACACTCCCCATTCCAAGCTTGCATAAATGTCTCAAATAAGACAATATTTTAATAATCTAGATGCTGTTGTTAAAGCATAAAGATAATGAAGACAGCAAAGTTTTCTTGGCAATTCGAGTTCTCTTCCACATCAACAGAACTATTTTGCGTTTACTACATACTTCAATGCTTTCATAAAGGACTGTACTAGCTGCTTACCAGAATGTATCAGCAGTTCGCTACAATGTACTTCAATGGAAAAGCAGATTGTAAATGTTTCTGAACGTTTATCACACCTTAAAGACTCTATCATGTCTTATCAACAGACACACCAGAAAGAATATAAAAAATCTCAAGCTGTTATCTAGTGTTCAAGTAAAATAAAAAAATCACAAATAACACTAGAAAGACACTTCCATAGTATGGAGTCTGTTTTATCATATCCACAGTTTCAGACATATAGCTGCCTTCTTCTACTCTTCCTCCATACTCAGACTCATAATCCATCTAAGTTTTAGTTCTGCCCCAAATCATTAAAGGCATTTAGGTATCAGGACAACAGAGACCAAAGACAGTACTAAGCATTTCTGAGAAAATTTCAGGTGCTTCTGTGTCCAAAGAACCATGAAGAAGAAGAAGAAAAGAAACAAAGGAAATTACAAAGGTTTCCTCTTCTTCTGAATGCTGACAAATTTTAAAAAAGATACATCAAAAATTCATGTCATGGATTACTCAGGAGGCTAGGTAAGAGGACTGCTAAATTCAGGCAAGTATGGACAACTGAATAAAACTGTGTCTCAAAATTTTAAAAGTAAAAAGAGTGGTGGTAGAAGGGGAGGGAGTGTTTAAACTCTGGTTCTGTAGTAGAGCATTTGCCCCACATGCCCAAGGCCCTGGGTTCAACAGAAACAAAATCCTCCTCCTCATCACCATCATTACCATCAGCATCGCCGTCATCACCATTGGCATCACACAACTATCAGCATCAGCTTTATCACCATCAGTGCCATCAATATCAGCATTATCACCACTATCACCATCAACATCAGCATCACCATCATTACCATCAGTATTATGACCATCACCATCAGCATCATCACCACCATTAGGCATCAGCATCATCATCATCGCCATCTGATGAAGACAGGGCTCACATCCACGCAAAACAAGCTGGCTTGCTGTGTTCATTGTTTAAGCCGATGTCCCACAGTTTAGTCACAAGACACCCTACACTAAACCTGCCGTAGACAGTTGATGTGGCAAAGTCCCTACCTTAAATCTGACAATTACATCAAAAGACTAACTGGACTGTCCTATCTAGAAGACTAATCCATGAACAATTCCATGTCTCCTACAGGCCACTCAAGCTGATCAAGCCAGTAGAGTCATTTTAATGGTGCACGAGGTGCAGTAACTGCTATAAGCAAACTGACTCAGGCTTTGGGCTGCTCACATCCTGGCAGAGGATTCCAACTGCCCACAGTGGACCTGCAATGGGTTTTTTCGCTTTCTGTGAGATCATGGCTTCAGGCAACTTGCCCACATGCACCACTCTTAAAGAGGTTCCACTTCCCTCAGGCGATCCAAGATCAGCCTTTGGTCACCCACTATTTAAAAGAGTCCTTATTTGTGGGAAGACGGGGAAGGAAGAAATCAGGAGCTGATGACTGCTCCGTAGGAAGCAGCTGCCAAGATAGGAAAACCCCTGTTAGTAAGAGGAAAAGGAGGAGGAAACCACACAGCCAAGACCTCCATTGTGGTCTTTGGCCAGGATGGAATTTTCATGAACAGACACACTTTAAAGACTAAAATTCAGAGAATCCAAAACACATTTGCAAATTACACTCCAGCTATAAAGCTCAGTGTAAATTATTTTTCTGATATAAATTCTGGAATGTATAAAATGGTGGCTTCTTTTCCATAAATAAAGCTTAAGTACAATGGCCTGTATTTGGGATGCATGAAAAGACTATCACATTGATTTTTCTCATTCTATAACCTACACTCACTCGCTTCCATATCAAATAAAATTATTTTCAGAAGTTCAAAGTAGAGAGTAATTTTGAAAACTAAGTCAAAAGATCTGACTGCTGTGATACAAATTAAAAACAACTCCTCGCTGAACAAAAATTAATGAAAACTGAAATACTTAGCTAACCACAAACAGCTAGGAATAGAATAACAAGTAATCAAACATGGTGAAGCTAATCCCAAGAAAGCATCACTCCTAAATCAAGCTGGAGCCAGAGACGATCGTCAGCACAGATGTAGCTGACAGACTCGTCCTTCTTGCTCTAAAAAGAAGTTTCAACAAGAGTATCTTGAAAAACCAAACAAAAGTAAAGAACAAAACCGAAAAAGAGGGCTTTCAACGCCGAGAGCGAATTCCTTCAAATGATTTCCCACATTAATAACTTATTAGCATTCAGACTCTAGAAAACCCTTTCCCCAAGAGCCCAGGAGAGCTCAGGATGGTGGAGGAGGCACCGAAAAGGTAATGATACCTCACAAGTCATCTCTCAGTAACCACAGAAGCAGCACTTTTCTTCTGTCAGTGCCGAGGATCTTTAAAAATCCAAGTCACTTCTAACATACGGCCTATTTCTTTTCTCCTCCAAATAAGAAGATTCCAACGACTTCACCCTGATCTTATTTCTAGAAACCGCAAGCCATTGTCTCTGGCTTGATTTTTTTTTTTTTTTTTTTTTTTTAAAGATCTAAGTATCCTATTACTCTGTCATGTAAAAAGTCAATTAATGCATCATTACTACTGAGCCTTCTAAAGCCAAACATTGACTTCCAGGAATACACTTCAGCACTGTTTCCATCCCAACAGTCCTCAGTGCTTTATACACTACTTACAATGTACAGTCGGCTGCAGTCTTTCAGACAGTAACCTGCTTACATTTATTAGCTGCAATAAATATCCTGTGCCTTAAACTGTCAGCAGAATTATTTAAAAGGAAAACCCCACCGACCAGTTTTCAGTCACAATTTTATGTTACATTACCAGGAAATCCCATTTTGTCAGAGGATGGGAGGTTTATTTAGCAAATACAGGAAAAAATTAAAACTTTTTGTTGATATTTATCAATGAAATAAGTAGGATGTGACAGCAATTAAAATTAGAGGGAAAGAAAATTTAGGAATTTTTTTAAAAAACTGCTTAACTAGGCTTGATATTCTATGGAGAGAGAAGTCACCCAATAGACTGAAGCTTTGTCTCTGATAGCTAATCATGGACACTGAGCCACAGTGAACAATATATTTAAAGTCCAAAACAACTCCAGGAACCGAAGAAAGGAGAAAAAAGAAAAAGCTATCAAAGCAAGAGACCCTCCAAAGTCATCCACTCTGGTTATCACACTGTCACTATGTAAAATGCAACAGCAGTGCTCTGGGTTGGCCTGAAATTGTATGTGTTAAATATGTCAGCTCTAAGGGAAAACTAAAGACAGCTTTACACAATCGGTATGATTCTATTCACATTATGAAATTATACCCACCACGGAAAAAAATTTACCAAAAAAAAAGGCTGTTTTTTGTATTTTTCCAAAGCAAAAAGAAAAGAAACCCAGCAAAGGGGACATTTTAACTCCACATTTCCCCCTGCAGCCTCAGACAATGGACGGTAAATTAATTGCAAATCAACTTAGCCAAAGCACAATCAGACTAATCACTATCTAGAATCATTTTCTGTGTGTTCCTTGCAGACTAAAATTCCTCTCCACACTAAAGTCTGAGAAAACATCAACAGCTCTGGGAGTTTGCCTTCAGAAAGTCTGCTGAGTACATCCTGGTTACCACTAACCCGAAAGGCTTTCTCCAGACATTTCTCTGAGCTTAGAGTTTATTTTCTTTCCTTCAGGAGGACAGCAGCTGGACATGCTAGTAGAGTCTAAAACCACGTGACCAACCCGGAGTCACCCTGAACACTGGTATCAAAATAGGGCCATTTTAATTGAACTATTATTGTTCAAATCGCCCTAATATTCATTATGCTCTTACCCTTACTGAAATTTCTTCATGGTGAGGAGTGACTCCTCCTGTGAGAGGCGCTCGGGAATGCTCCAGTAAATTGCATCTGCTATTCGCTGTAATATCTAGGGGCCATGCTGAGCACGCAGAACAGACGCAGAGCTGCGCTCACGGGAGGCACGGGCTAGGGCAGTCTGCCATTCTCTTCATTAAAACCCACCCGTTTGAAACAATAAAATTAAAAAGCGGTCATTTTCAAACAAACGCAAGGGACATTTATGACCACGTGAAACTTGCAATTGAAGTTCTGAAAGAAAAATTAAATGGCTAAAACATATATGCCAGGTCCAAAATACTGCCTTACATTATCATGGAAAGTCGATGATGACTCAATCAACTTTCATACAAAAAAAAAAAAAAAAAAAACAGGCATCAATATAGTTTGCATTTGTCCTTAGAAAAACTTAGTTCGCGTACAACACAGTACTGTCCCTCCACTGGGGGAGAAATTATTTTTAAATGGCAGTCCCCTTCAAATTATTATATTGTAGTTCTTCTCAACTTTATAAAAGTCTAGAATTCCCAAGCAAGTTTTTAAAAGCTGAATACACATCTTTGGTACCAGGACCAGAAACATTCCCAAGTGCCCACTATCTGTGAAATACAGTAATAAACGCATATCGCTAATCCTTATACAAATGTAAGGTCAGTATTACAGAGACCAGAGGCCTATTAAAATTGCTTAGCTAATTAAGTGGCAGAGCTGAGATTCCAATCAAGGCTAAATAGAATCCCATGTTTCCACTCTTCACCTACTAAAAAGCAAATATTTAGTGAGCACCTATTATTTGCTGTCCAGCGAATAAATGATCTTGAGAAATATATATTATGTCTCATCTTAAAATTAGAAATCTAGGTACAGCATTTACCTAGTATATATAAGGTGCTAGCTTGAACCCAGCACTATGAGAAAGACAGAGAAAAAGACAAGGAAGGAGGGAAGGAAAAAAGTAGGGAGAGGGAGAGAATAGGTAAGGAGAGAGCTTGAAAGAGGAATTTAACTTGTTCAGTGGCATGGAAATAGCGCTGAGAAATAGCCCATGTTTTAAAATCTCTATGATTAACAAGTAGATCAGACAAACTTACTTCATATGTTTTATTTTCTTTTCCTTTAGAATAAAAGCTGGAAACAGAAAAATCATTTTGGTATTATGAAAGTGATGAAACACTAAAAGAATAATGAGTTGATTTTCAAAATGTTTACAATTGAAAACTAACATCCCTTAGGTAATGATGGCGACATATTAGCTTAATTTTTAGTATTTCCAGTTGAGCTACCATAATTTTACTCATTTATATTGCTATTTAAAGCACTAACAATTATGTTATAAATTAATGAATTACTCTAGACTGATACATTTTATCAAAAAACTACCTGGAAAGTTGCTTATAAATTAGAAAAACATAAATATCTTCTCCAATGTAAGCAGCATTGTTAATAGTTTTGTTAATAGCATCATGGTAATAGTTTTGCAAGGAAGCCAGGCATGGTGACACATGCCTGTGATACCAGCATTTGGTAGGCTGAGGCAGTAAGATCGCGGCAAGTTTAAAGCCAGCCTAAGATACAACGTGAGGTCATAGTCAGTCTAAACTGCAGAATGAGACCCTGTCTCAAAAAAACTCTCCAAAACAAAAAGTTTCGGAAGGATGCTTTCATGTTGAAAGCTATCAAGATTATGTATTATTTGGGCAAACAGATGAAAAAATTTCAGCATGGCTTGTAAGATGCTCTGCTACAATCAGCTCACTGCCCTGGACCCTTTGTGCATACATCACTGTTACTAGCCATTCCCTGAATCAATATTCAAATTCCCTCTTGGTCTATATATACAACCACTAAATGAAATAATAATGACCCAGGATCTGTTGTATATTAGATCATCAATATCACCATCAGAGGTTGCTTAGAGGCAGTGAGGTAATGTAAAATATGTCAAATGATTTTACAAATAAACATGAAAGATTGAGTATAAAGAATACATAGCAAGAAATTGAAGAACATCTTGTCAAGTCTAGCATATTGGCTTTTGTAACCAAACAATACAATACTCTTGCAAAGTACACAGCCTACACAGTATCTTTTAAATTTGCCATCTTTATAAATAAAGCAGGTCATATTAACAGCACAACACTATGCGTCTCAATTCAAGTCAGTGAATATCCAGTGAGTGTCTCCGAGATATTTTAGATACCAGTGCTAAAATCGGGGTTATTTTTTACCTCATGTATTAATTGGTCCAGTGTTCAGTTCTAAAGGGATTCTAAAAAAAGATCAAACTATGGCTGTCTTCTACAAGGAGGTAATTATCTTCGAAAGGATAATTAAATACACTAGAAAATGATCAAGATCAAAACTACATACTAAATAATAATTACTAAATTCCCAAATTATTTAATAGTAGTAAGTTTATTTCATGTCAAAATAATGAGAAAGAAGAGGAGTTTCTGGATCTGAGTGTCACTGAGATGTGTACAAAAATGAACCCATGTCAGATTCCTGAAGAGTCTAAGGGCAGGACACCTCACCAGAGCTCAAGTTGAGCAACTACATCCTCAGAGAGGACAATAAAGCTAGCATCCATCTCTGTCCCGATTTCCCCATTGTAAATGTGCAGTATGGACTATGTCCCCACCCCAGTAATTTTAAGCAAGATTCTTAGGGGTTCCTGAGGTATGTTTGAAATATGTTTCTTCTTGACAATTTATTCTAATCCCTATTTTTTTTTTAAGGTTTTTTGAGACAGGGTCTTGCTTTGTGGTTCAGGCTGGCCCTGAGCTCAGCCTCCAGCTCACATCACAGCAATCCTCCTGCCTCTGCCTCCTGAGTGCTGGGATTACAGGCGTGAGCCACCACGCCCGGCACTGTGGTATGTGGTACTGGTTGCTGCTGGGGTGAGTCTCCACACCCAGTATTGTTATGTGGTTACCGGGGATTGAACCGGGTCCTTGCGCTTGCAAGACAGGCGCCGGAACCACTAAGCTAACTCCCCAGCCCCCTCTAATCCCTATTTTTAAAATTACACCTAAAGACGCCAGGGATTTAGCTCAGTGGTTCAGGTGCCTCCCTTGCAAGTACAAGGGCCCAGGTTCAATTCCTCGTAACCACACACAACAATGCTGGGCATGGAGACTCATGCCCACCAGCAATCAATAGCACACATCACGGTGCCAGGTGTGGTGGCTCACACCTGTCAAGGCTGTCATCCCAGCACTCCAGAGGCAGAGGCAGGATTGCTGAGTTCAGGACCATCCTGAACTACAAAGCAAAACCTTGTCTCAAAAAACTAAATAAAAAAGTCTAAAGAAGTAGCTATTTCAAACAATAGTTTTTGAAACCTACAGAAGTATTGTTACACTAACAGCCATGCCTCGGTAATCTTAGATTTATTCACCTCATATACTTCTCATTCTGCCTTGGGATTCCTATAGACAAAACTTGAGATAGTAGTCAGGACCAGAACGTTCCAAAGCTGCTCTGGGTTCAGTAGTTATTACAATATTACCAGTACATTTCATTCGATTTATATAAGTATCTAAAAGTCCTACTCAAAACAACTGATTGTCTTTTTAGTTGTAAAGAAAATTGAATAAATTAGTAGTTTCTAAATAAGTTAGTTAACGAGGTTTATCATCAATTTACAGCCTACGTCAACATGCAGAAAAGATCCTGTGTCTTCCAGTGTCTGGCTGGGAGTCTGTATAGTCAGAATCCTTCTAAATTATCCTAGGAAATTAAGATGGAAAAGGAAGGGAAGTATGAACACACTATATAGAAATAATGACTAATAGAGGCATTTTGAATGGTTAATGTACTGAAAATTTCAAAACAAAAATCAAAATTTTAGTTCACTAAACATTAAAACATCAAGGGCCAGGGATTCAGCTCAGTGCCACTACACCTGTCTGGCAAGCACAAGGTCCTGGGTTTGAGCCCTGGAACACCCCCCCCCCCGCAAAGAGTTAAAACATCAAGTTTTATGTTAGTACTTTTTATTATTTAGAGTAGTTTAAAAACGTGGTTTTTACAAAATGCATGTTTCAATTTTAAAATATAATTTTATAACATCTATGAAAATTTCAAGGTACACTGTAGTAGTAATGACACTGATATTTAAAAGAAAACATTTACTAAAAAGACGAGAGAACTTGACTAGAAGTTTAAATTACTTGCCAGCTGCCTTTCATCTTGAGAGATGACTTGTGTGTATCTGTAATATTTTAATGACTTTTTCAAATTGTTTAAATCCAAAAAACTTGAAAAAGTACCATGTACTATTGGCATCCTACACATAAAGAAATTGCCTATAGAGAATCACTACCCGTGATAACTTGTCAATTTTTTAATCTCTGAAGTTTAAACGTATCGATTGTATTCCATCAAATTTGGAAAGATTAGACTCAACATACAGCCTCTGTCACAACTCCACAATTCTGCCACTTGATGGTGGAAGGCATCACAGTGAGGCTGGATGAATGACTACGGCCACTGGTCAACCCAATTTCACCACCAGATGGCTGCCCCCTGCACACATCTGAGCACAACACCGAGACAATTGATGCAGTTAAGCAATAAACTGACCGCTGTCGAAGCCCACAAAACAACCAACCCGGTCTATCATTTTAAGAAGTTAACTTATATGTTCATGGAAAGGTAAACTGACCATGCTGGAAGGAGAAAAATAAAACTAAGCACCACCGTACTGACCAAAAAAATTAATGTTACAGTATGTGACAGAGTCACACATACAGCTAACCATGTTTGGAGAGAAAATACAGAAAAGACAAGGGACAAAGGACATTAGCATAGGAATCTATCTTACTCCTTTGTTTTTCATGAGAATATACATAAAGCCAACCAAAACAGTAAGTAATGGGAGACTGCAAAGTAACGAAGTTTGGATAAGACCCTGAGGTGTTCAACCATTAGTGGGATGGGTTCAAACAGCTGCTAGTAAAAGTGGATTCCCCACCTGACATTTCCATCACCACTGCTACTCAACCATATGAAATAGGAGCTATCTCCCAGGTCCAAATTTGTATTCAGGGAAGTGCTAAATTCTAATTCACTGACTTTCTTCTAAAAGCTCAAAATTCTACAGGGCTAAACCTACTAACCTTATTCCACGTTAACTATGAACTCACAAAGCAGTACATAGGCCTATTTCTTCAGAAGAAAAGTATTTTTAGAGCTGTCCAATTTCTCATATCCAGACCCACCTCTATCAAAGTAAGTTTATTACATAGTACTACTGCAGTAAATATTTTTTTTATTTTCTGCAAAAGTAATGCTTCTGAAAGTTTAACAAGCTATAGCATAAATTCTTAAGAATAACTTTTAAATCTGTAATTAACAGGCATCACATTAAAATAAAGGCAGGCTAAACTATCAATCTTATACATGTGAGACAAAACAGAGAAGGTTACAAATTTTTAATAGGAATATTAAATTATGGTACTAATAATCTAGGTATTTTACTAGAAGTGAAGTGGATTATTGTAAATGAAATTTTAAAATGCCTTTTTCACGTTACAGATAACACAAAATGACTTTTTTTCATGTCTCCAGTGATAAGGGTAGATTTACCACACTTAAATGGTGCCTTCGCCCTTCCCACCCTGGCTCATGAATTACTAATTCAATGACATTAATACAAGAAGATAAATGATAAAAAGGTGAAGGCGCATGGGCCAACCCTACACACATACTTCTTTTAGCACAGTTAATGCTTCTCTACCAATTATAGCTAAAACTTTTTAACAGTTTTCAATAGTGTTTTTACAGTCTAAGCAGCAGCTTAGGTGCACACAATTTCACACAATTCAGTCTTAATAAATCTCCTGCTGGTACCAAACAATCATTCTAAGGGATTAAAGTGCAACATCTGTTAACATTAATAATGTTTTATATACTCACATGTATTAAAGAATCTCTACTCCATTATTACTCTCCTGAAAAAGCTTCTAGGCCACTATACTGACTTGGCATGAATTATACATATATCCTTCAATTTCTTACTCTAACAAAGAAATATATTAGTGCAAAATGGTAAAAGAAAAATCAGATCTATTCTGAAATACATAAGAGATTTTCTTTGAATCAAATTTACTAAATGTAAATTGACATATAGCCATAAAAATTAAATTAGCCCAATGTCAAATCATTTTTAAAACTAAAAATTCTCTGGGGCAATACTCAGTACTAAGTTTGGGCAAAATACAGTTCTATCAATATAAAAGACACTTTTTTAAGGTGTTACATATCTACTGTTATAGTGATCGTTATTCTGAAATATTTTAATTCTCTTTGTCATTTTTAAAATTACCTCTACTTTAACCTCTTTCTAAATTTGTGCAAAGTTTTATTCATCTAATAAAACCTTAAAAATGGCTTAATCCTTAAAAATGGGTAAAAGTAAAACCAGTGCGACAAATCATTCCATCCATCAAAGAAAACATTTGGGTTTACAACTTGACAAAAATTTCTGCTCTGTTATTTCTCCCATAGTACATACATTATTACCTCACTGCATTTTATCACAAATTTACTAAGAGAAACTGTAACTGGGGCTCCAAGCAAAGAGGTAGGTAAACTGAAAGAATATTTTTGTTTTTTAACATGGGTTAAACACACAGCTGGCAACTGAACCTCACCTCATGCAACTCAACCCCCATCTGACCTAACTTGAAAATACCTAATCCAATACTCTCCTTCTCAGGTGTATTTGTTCAATAATTCTGAGTATGTCCATCACACTGACTTTCACTCATTTTTTTCCACAGAAAAAGTGTTTCTTTCCACAAAAAAAGAAAATTCTATTCAGACTGGATAGTTTGAAAACAACTGCCCCGGGGCAGGGTAAAGGAAAAAAAATAAGAATCAAGATACATAGTGATCAGGTACAATTCTCAATGGTGAATGTGATTACACTGTATTCCTAAAATATATCAATAAACTCATTAAGAGGATAAAAAGAATGACCTCAACTGGATGAATTTCTTCCTCCACAAATTCCTGTGGCCAGTGTCTTTTCCGTGATAGCTGTTGTCAGAACCAAGAATCCCTTATCTGAAGGTGAACCTTGAGCTATTTTTAAACCTCTCTTGTCAAAATTTGCAATGTTTATCTCCTTTCAATGAAAGTCTCTTCGAACTAAGGCACAAAACTTTCCTGGATTCAGACTTCATTCCAGGCACTGAGGCCGGTGCTACAAACAACAGCCTGATGCGGAAGGAAAAGGAGTGTCGCAAGTACACAGAGGACTTAACAAATTATTTGAGGGTAATTAAGAAGGTGAGTGCTCCCTCTGGACCAGGGCTTTTGTTCTTTGCTTTAATGGTGATTTCACTGAATAGTGCAATATCCTGGTGATTAATATATTGACTTCTCAATAAACTACCCAACTGTCTGGAAAAGTTTTGTTTTTTTTAATTGATTTCTCTTTCATCTCATGGATTGTGAGAACGACCATCCTTTATTCCTGAGTTTGTAAAAATTACATGGCATTTCGATTCTATAATCTGTGATCACAAGAGGCTTACCCTTACTTCAGTACCTTTCTTGGCATATTTGTGCGGTCATTTATACCTGGAGCCCCTGCTGCCACTTACTTGTCCCTTGACCAAAGAAAGTTTTTCCTTTTCTGTGGCTCAGTTTATATCCATCACTTGACTATCTCCACCTGGTTTCTTCACTTAACTTCTACCACGAGACAAGGGAACAGTGCTGTTTTGCTCCCAGTACGATGTGCTCACTCTTATCAGAATGTACCTGAAAGAGCATCTTCAAATGATTGTGAGCTCATGGTACACAAAATCCACTGTTTTTACATCAAAAACCTCCAAGAATGCCAGCTATCTTTCACAAGGTCTGGCAAAGAGCTAGCAACAGACAGTTTTGATGGAAGGACAGAGATGGAAAGAGGCAGAGAGAGAAGCCAAGGGAACTCACTTCATAAGAAAAAGAGTGAGGACAAGGAGAAGGCAACATAATTCCGAAGCAATTTTGGACACTGAAAACAAACTTACACAGATGTTCTCAAAAAAAGATTTTTTTTTCTAACTAGGACTACTCTTTTACTTGACTAGATATTGGTGAGTGTGAATTTATAAGACAACAACTGGTGTTGGTTTGTCATTGTCTGGAGTAAAATACATGATCATGTCCATCATTAAGAGCTATCAAATGAACCCCGTAGAAGGAGCTGTGACATGCACTGAGCCTCCCTCTCTCTGGTAAGAGTGAAGAAGCGAGAGATCCAAAATCCTGGAGAAGCAGAAGTTATTTTTTCTTGCAAAACTTTCTGACAAAATGAGTTTCCACATCTATATATTTTTCCATCAATATTGAACATAAGAAAATACTGTTTCTATGAATCAAATACCTCTTTGCAGTGAAAAAATTTTAAGAGTGACTTGTGTTTTACGTCCTTTCAGAAGAATGACAAAAATTGTGATGAAAACATCAGATAATTTCTACAACACATACCACAGTGTAATTATTTCTTTTTAGTACATGATTTTAGGAGGCTGCTGAAAAATCATGGCTACTTTGAAATCTTAACGTCTTACTATTCATGAGATCAACATTTGCAACCTAATCAGCTTTAATACATAAATCAACCACTATAGATAATAAATCTAAGCAACTCATATGCAAAAGTATATCTGAATATTAAATATGAAGCTTAGCAGGCTTTAATAATTAGACACTGTAAACGGTATAATATATGTATCCGTCCTAATTTGCTAAGACGTGCCTCTCACATAACACTCGTCAAACTAAATACAAGAGATTGCTCTGGCATTTCACTAAATTAAAATCTTGAAACCCTACAGCTTAGATGTACAAATTTAGATTTTATTAATACTTTAAATCAAACCACAGTTATTATTCAGTTTCATCTAATGCAATTTATAGTAGTCTGCTGCTGCGAATGCAGAAACACAATGAGGTTTTAATCAGATTTTAATATAAGACATTTTGGAAGGCAGACAATTACCCTTGCCCGAAAAAAACCTATCATTTCACAATTAAAAAGGTAAAGATAATCCACCTGTGCTAAGTAACTGCTCACTGAAGAAAGAGGCCATTAAAGAATGTATACAAGAAAATGTCTTGTATGCCAGAAAACGTCTCTGGTGCTAATAATTTGGGTCACCTGTGTTAGAAGTTTATATAAAACATTCAATGTTACTGTTTCTCAGGTTGCTAGGTGACTAGCTGATTGCCCTGTTTGATTATAGCTCAACTACAGATTTATTAAAATATCGTCAAAACTTTTCTTTCCATATTCTGTTACAAACACTGAATGTCACCTTTAAAAATTGGTACTATACGTGTTTTATAGTTTCCTTAATTAAGTAAAATTTGCACCACAGTAGCAAGAAGAATAGTTAACTTCCCTTTATTTCATGCTGATTACCTTCTGCACATCTACTTCATCAGTAAGACAGGTCCTTCAGAGAGAGGGAGAGGCGAGTCGTCACACCAGGGCCCGGTTCTGACACATACCCGCAACTGGCTCCCTTTTAAAGCTGCTAAGACGTGGGAGGACCCTAATACTATGAATGGGATGAGGTAGGAGAAGGGATTCTAGAGCGCAGACCGGAGTTCAGAGAGAAAAAAAACGGAAAAAAAGAAGCCATTTACATATTTCGCGCCTGACAAGTTAGGCATCAGATTTCAAAAGTAAAATGAAGAGCAACTCAGAATCTTTTATTTAACTGCACAGCAAAATACTGATATTTTCAGGTGGCCAGTTAGATATCAACACTTCCTGCTTTCAGTATCAAACGTTGGTGTTGATGAAAGCTGTCAGGTCAAGCATTGGCCTTGCATCTAAGAAAGGTAGCAACAATTGTAAAGCCTATAATAAAAATAACAACACCAAGAATAATTTGAGCCTTGATAAGAATAGAGAAAAAAGAACCTTTCAACCAAAAAAATGGTGGAAAAAAATAAGAATATACACATCATGTGAAAAGTGAAAGCACTTGTCTAAAAAAGACATGGTCATTTACATATGTGAAGCAGCACACACCAGATTTATGTTACAGCAATGACAATACTCAGCCTTCAAGGAGAGATTTCTGTGCACAAATCTCTGCTCTATACCTGGTCACTCGAATTCACTGCCTGGAAACAAGAACAGCTCTGGATTAACGCAGACAAACTAGCATTGTGGTGCTTGTACTGTAATCTTTATCATCCGTGTGTCTATGACAGGAAGATCTAAATCGCTTGGTTCTGGGATCTTCATTATCATCAATGACAATGGCTTATTTAAAGGCGCACGGAGGGTTTGGGGGAGGAGGGCATATTCATGGGCATGTGGGAGCCCTCGAGTTCAACACTGGGCACCAGAAACAAAGAAAGTGCAGGCGGGCTGGGGTTGAAGGAGAGCAGCAGCACCGCCCAGACAGATATTAAAATAGCATAAAGATGAACTCGGAGTACACTCCTCGCTGATAGGTAGGTGCTCTGGGGTTGTTTTCCAGGCTTTGGGACAAAATCAATACAGTACAAGCTAAAATCTATGGACAAGTATTAGGAGCTGAAACACTGCTGAGTAAATGATGCTTTATGCATAAAGAGAGCAAGACGTACCAGGGAACTCCACATACTAGTAAGATTAATACACAGTGGAAGTTGCCGATAACAAGAGGAAAAAACCTTGGTAAAGCCACAGTACCGTGAATTTAAAATAAATACTTGGGAGGGCACAGAAAGTGTTGAGAGGAGAAGACTGGTATCTAAGGAAACCTGAGACTATCAAATTAGTTGCTCCCAGAGCTTTTAAAAATGTTATTAAAATGGTCCTAAACAGTGAAGAATATCTCGACAAAAAAGCCTAACATCGATATTATTTAACAAAGAGTTCTTTCTAACTAGATGACAACTGCTGACTTTTATAGCCTTGAGTACTTAACAGGGACCTCACATAAAAAAGAAATATGCCAAAAACCTAAGCCTTGTAGAAGGAAGCCTACACAAATTTCAGCTGATATCATGTGAAAAAAAAAAAAATCATTTACACATATGTGGGTTCATAATCAAATGTATTTCTAGAGATAGCAGTAACAGACGCAAAATTGTATTAATAAGTCGCACATCAAAGTACACATCATATTCTTCAATCAATGCATGTACCTCAAAAATCCCATCAGGAAGATGGGCTCACTCCTCCCTTGCTCTCAAGCAAGCTCCTAGTAACAAGGCAGCTAAAATCTTGGTCCGAGACAGACTCTCAGCCCTTGCTCTTGGTCAGATTCCATCCTGGCACAGCAACATTTCCTGCCCTGTCTGCTGATGCTGCCTCCCACCTGAACTGTCATCCACACCTTTGAATTAGGCTTCCATTTCCAGTATCTCTTCACTCTAGGTCATTGGCTGTGCAGCCTAGGGGACTAGCTATTAAATATACCATGAATTAAATATTTTCTTGCAAGTTCGAGGCCGGCATGGATTATGTAGTGAGTTCAAGGCAAGTAAGAACTATACTGGGAGATCCTGTCTCCAACTACCAAATGAAACAAAAAAATATATGAACAGCTCTTCATGGCCTAGCCCATCTTAATGGAGCAGGGTCTCTACACACCGGCCCTAAACTAATATTTGAGATCCATCTGCTCTGACCTGGACAATCCAGATTCTCCACACACATTCCCTCCAGTGCTGTATTTCTGGGTTTTTTCCTCCACTTTTTTACATTTACCTCTGAAATTTCCTTCTCTCTTCACATCTACGTAACATGGGGGGTCTCTATTTCTATACTACTCATTTGAAACTCATTCTGCCTATCTTGTATTTTTTACAGCTCTTCCTTCTACACTCCATTTTGTTATGTCATTCGTAACCTTATACTACAATTATCTGTGTCTAACATCTCTTTCTTTCATCCACCTAATGAGCCCAGTTCTTATGTGATAGCACTTTTGTACAGACAGGCCGTTAATAAGTGGTTATTGACCTAAAATAAACAGCATGAAAGCTCAGAAATAAATTAGATGAAATACGCTTATTGGTAAAAGTGTATTTAGAGAGGATAAAAAAAACATTTGAAAATACAGATTCTATCGGTCTGGTAATTTTGACAGTCTCAATAGTAGAAGTTCAATTTTTTAAAACCACATGTGTTGCCACAATAACATCTGTGTAACTGCAGGAAACCAAAACTCCCATCTTGAAAGTCAAATCTAAGACATCAGAAATGCCACGCATTACACTAGTGTAAATGCAAGCCCTTGTCTATCACTGATGCACGTGCAGCCTCAGGAGGCTCTGGACTACAGTAGAAAGAGCAAAATTTAATGCGCTTTATCCACCTATTAAATCCCACATTTTTGAAAAGATAATTTGACAATAAAAAAATTCTGTAATGAAGGACAATTTGATTATACACTTTTTTTTTTTAGCTGCTGAGGACTGGGCTGAGTGTAGTGTGCATATTAGACAAGCACTATATCACGGAGTACCTCAGCCCATAATTATTTTTTTCTGAATAGCTGCTTTTTTATTAGACCATGCTGATTATCAAAAACAATCAGATTTAAGGTTTTTTTATTTTTTTATTGAAATTTTTATTGGTACATTACATATACACATCATGACTGCACTCCACAATGGGGATTTGTACCAGTAGAAGACACAACTTAATTCTCATTTTTTCCCATAGCCCTACCCACCCTACCAACACCCCATAAAATTTGTTTCCTTCCTTTTTTGTTATAACCTCATTATTTCCCCCCTTCACACTATTTCACTTTGAGTATTTTCTATTTCACAATATATAACATATAATTCTACAACTCATTTACATCTTTATTTTCTCATACCAGAGAAAAGATGCAATATTTACCTATTTGTGATCTATTTATTTCACTTATGAGGATATCCTCAAGGTATCCTCAGCCCATAATTTTTACTTAATAGAACTCTCCAAAGAAAATATTTTTTTATAAAGCAAGAATTTCCTACTACCATCCATGTTAATACAGTTTATCAAAACTGGGAATAAGAAGTAGAAGGATAATGGTAAAAATCAAATCATTCTAGCATGGTGATACAGCATTTTGCAGCCTTGAGAAAACTGTAAACAGTATAACACAAAAGAATGATAAGGCTACTATACACTAATACTCAGATTAATGAAAAGTTAGTTTAAAGAGTTTTAGTCAGATTAAAACTCTTGCATGTGTACTTATTGCCAAGATTGAAATATGTGTCTTCCAGATCAATATCTAATCAGATATTTGTACTACATTTGGTGAGATATAGATACATTTGTCTATATTTAGAACTAAGAACGATTTTCAGTAACTTTTACAATGTGTAATACCTCCATACGTCAAATCAAAAGCTGTGCCATCCTCCATTTCTTCATTACCTAATAAACTATCAGTAAAATTAAGCTATCAAACTATCTATAAAATTCAAAGTTCATACAGAGGAAATTCACTACCAAAGATAAGGAGCTTCTCATTCTCAGTGAATTAAAAACTCATAAAAAGAAAAATAAAAGGGCTGAGGCCTCATCTGTAAAGCTATTTCTCTACAACCAGAACAGGTGATTCCAAAAGAAATTTTCTTTTAGATTGTCCAGCGTTCTCATTCCCCAGCACTCACCAATTTGTGACTATATATTAAGGTGGTAGAAATACAGAAACTTTAATAAGTGCTCAGCACTAAAAAACTAGCTGGACAAATAAGGAGTTATCTACAGAGATACAAAGAACTGAAAATTTACTGTCATAGTTGCTAAGCTCTACAGTAAACCTTAAAAGAAATGTTAATGAAAAATGTCACTACTAAGCCAAATTATGTACTGTTTTAACTCTTTCAATATTTTTGGTTTAATTTTGTTACCCTAATTACTGTCATACATTATAGGTCCCTATCTAAATGTTTGTCCACTTCCAGGATTGTATACACTTTTTAATTTTCCAAATATCTTTTATGAGATAAACATAATTTAATGATCATAAAATAGTATTTACTAATAGGAAGGGGCACAAAAAGTTAAAGTGTCCAAAAAGTGTCTTATACACAGCATAGCAAAATATAACTTTAGATGACAAAGCAAGCCTAACTTTCAGCCAAATAAAAAAACTGAGAGAATAATACTAAATTCTCATCAACAGCTGTCATATATTTACCTTACCATAAACTGGGATGAAACAAATCTTCATACAATAAGTAGAATGAATGGCAGGCTAAAGCATCAATTGTATTACATAGTTTCCTACAGAAATCCTTCTTCTATACAAATGAGCTCTTCCTTCCTTTAAAATCATTTTACTATCACTTACACACTCAATGTAATACAGACAGTGGTACGTACATCATCATAATATCATAGAAGATGCTCTAGTGAAAACCTATACTTCTTTTTTCAAGGAGAAGGACAAAAGCATACTAGACAAGTAAAGTTTTATATTTCTTTTCAGAAAAAAATTAGAATAGAAAACAATTTTTATATTTAGGTTGGACAAAAGTCAGCATACAAAGATCAGTCTTGTAACGAATGATCTGCATTTTAAACATTAAAGGAATCTCTCACATTAAAGGAATCTCTCTGTGAAACATGGAAAGAGAACAAACCAAGCAGTTTTTAACTCTAGAAGCCTTAAATGTGAAGACCACCACCGCATAGTGAGTTCATACGAAGTAAACAGAAAAACCCTATAATGTGGTCCTGATCACCACACAGCTCACTTAGGAAGTCCAGTGGGAAACAATATTTTTAGAGGAAGAATAAACACACAGACACTGTCAGATATAAAGAATATAAATGATGATTAAAACATCTGAAAGATATTTTGAGGATCTGTTAAAAGTATTAAAGCACTACATAAGATTAAAAAAAATTTGTAGAAATGTAGACAGTATCTGTGAGTATCAATGTTACAAGTACAAAGCAGACTGTAACGGTTTATTCTTTGCAAACAGGCAAAACCGATTTTATAATTACTTGAATTTATTATCAATTAAAAGTTAATATTGTAGATATAACTGAAAACCTTTCTGATGTGCTTCTCTTGATTTTCACAGAATTAGCAAGCGGCACAGAGAATGAGGCCTTTCGCATACGTAATCAGGATTCTCAATGTCCCAAAACCATGTAAATGACAGCTGTGGTCCAGGTTTGTTTTAAACAGCATCAATTCTTATTCTCTAATTTTTAATGCACTCTTTATTCCAGCAAAAATCGATCTAAAATGTTTTAGAAAAATGCAGCCTTATATCTGAATTTGAAAATATTTAAGCTTTATTCTTGATTTCCAATCACATATTAATTGAATAGTATTATAATCATATACATATACCTCTCATATACATCATATACATATATTACTCAGTTGTATACACACACACACACACACACACACACACACACACACACACACACGTATATAGATTCCTGTTGAATAACAATAATTACAGGTTCCCAAGCTAAAATTTCAAGATTTAAATTCTCATTAGACACAGTAAAACTAGCAAAAAATAAGACACGCGAGCCACTGAGAGTGATTACACTGTTAAAATAAACAGAGCATAAGAGTTACACTCAGCCATCAAGTTCACTAATAATTCTGTCACCCTATTTCTAAGAGTTTCTATGTCACAATAAGTGTATGGAGTGCTCTTAATCCTTCCTCAATTTCTGTAGACAATTCAATGGCAAATAAGTGCAGCACCAAATGCTTTCGAATATATTCTTAGGTACCATAGTGTTATCCTGATCACACCTAACAAAGAGCTCCAACAGGCTTTTCCTGATATAAAACTTACTTCCAAAGGCTCAGGCATGCATTGCAGTGTTGGCCAGAAGCACTACGACTCAGAGATGAGAGCAGAACTCATTGCATGATCTTCTGACAGGTACAATACTCACTTGGGTGGTGAGTCTTCACTCTGCACCTGAGCTAACTTTTTATTTTGGTCTCTCATGCATCTAATAAAACTATCCTTCTGCTTTAACTTACATTGGTTCATAACCATGATGGTTTTAGAATCCACAGTCTGACTCAAAAAATATGAAACAGAAAATTTTAAAATCTGTGCCATAAAACTCAGCGAGCATCTATTATTACCAAATGACTTTTATTTCTTTAACATGAATATCAAAAAAGCAGCCTCAGCAATCATTAGATTGAAATATTTAAGCCAAACTATAAAGACAAAGTTACACATGAATGAAAGGCACTGACCCTTTTATTCTAAATTTCAGGTATTTTTTCAGATGCTGTGTTTGTTTTTATAGAAAATGTACTATATTTAAATTATTGCAGAAAGCTTGTGAAATATCAAAATTCCTTTAGAAAACAGAAATTTGATCTATGATTTTAGCATCTTTCACTCTTTGGTACAGCTCTGAGTAAGCAGTATTATGTGTCAGACACAAGATCTAATAAATAAAGTGGACACAATGAAAAGTGTTTTGTTTAAATCTTTGTTAAACTAAAATATGAGGAAATCTGAAGGGTTTGTCATTGAAGCACAAAAAAATAAAAAAAGAAACGAATATTTCCTATCTTTATACTTAAATGAAAACAGTTTTTAAATCCTGAAAGTAATAAAGCAATTTAAAATAATTTTACTTTTTCAAATAAAATTATTAAAACAGGTAGGTTCATGATTTTTAATTCCAGATTTCATACATGTATAAACGATGTCTTTAAAATTATTTAGTTTATCATGTTTTGTTGATGCTCACTTGAAATGCTTTCCATATTAAAATGGTTGATTTCTGATTCAAGGAAAATTATACAAATATAGCTTTTTAATAGAGAATTTTCAATTTAATAAAGCTTCTAATAAGAAAGTCACTTCAAATCTATACTCAGCATAACTCTTTCTTTGAGAATTATTCCTAAAAATGCATTCCATTCAGAATGTAGTTATGACTTAAAACCAAATCTGCCCCAATAAATGTGGGAACAGTAATATGTCCACATTTAGTCTTAAATAATGTACAAACAAGTGAATGGGGTGTTTTACCCCTAATTTCATATCCTTCAAAAACATGTAATAAAAACTTCTCTGAAAACTTGCAAAGACTATCTTTTTAAACTGCAAAGCAGTTTCCCATTCACTCCCTTCAGAGAAGGGTCCCTTACATGCTGCAATGCCCACAATGCTTTTACGAGAAGAATGATGTATTTTAAAACATTTTCTTCGCAAAGCCTCCACTTCAGATCTCACTATTTTAAAAGTCACCTGGCAGTCCCCTTTCAAATTCAATGCAAAATGAATCCAACTTACCCGCGCCGCGCCTTCCAGGAACATCACACAAGTGACACCCCAGGCAAGAGTTTCTGTGCCTAGCGTCAGAGTCCTGGAAATGACTCTCCAGTGACCTTACCTCCCTGCCGTGGAGTTGTGCTTTGGGAAGGAAAAGAGTAGTGAACTCTAGGACCACATTCCACTTTCCAGTGCTGGCCTATCACATTTAGTACCAACCATGACAAGAAATCATCTCTTCATCACATGAATTAAGACAATGACATACACTTGGCAGTTTATCAGTAATTCTATCAATAATTCTAGGGAATAGGAGCATTTGCAGACTTTTGTAACGCAGACTAGCATAATCCTATTGAACTATAATTGCTGTTGCTAATATTCTTACACCGTTAGGAAAATGCCGTACAACAGTGTAGCACAGACTTATTTAAGAACACACAGAGCCATTCTGAGAGAATAATTCTCACACAAAGCTGTGTCAGTTCTATAAGTCTTTTCACTAAACAAGTTCCCTTACCTGGACGATTATTCTTTTTAAAGGTACCAATCTGGCTTTTCACAATGGTAAAAATTATAGTATAAAACAGTGAATATAAAAGAATCCATTTTGTTGATAGACAAAATCTTTCCAAAATACAAAATTAATATTTTTATTTGCCATAGTCCACAGCAAAGTAAGGGGAATGAACTATGAGCATCTCTTTGTGGAGGATTTATTACGTGAATAACCCCCCTTTTTACACCTTATCAGGCAATTCTAAAACAGTGTCACTATATCAAAATGTAAAAGAAAAGGCTGGGATTAATTTTAACAGAATTTAGAATGTCACTAAATCTCCTAGCACAAATCTGTGCATGCAGGTAATGTCAGAAATTTTTACTCCCTGATAAAGATCCACATCTTCTTACTCTAATTATCAAAACACCTAAACACAGGGTCTTCAGCTTACAATTTCTTAGAAATTCAATTGGCACCATTCACACGAAATTAAAATTAAAAAATAAAACTCCGGGGCCGGGGAGTTAGCACAGTGGTTCCAGCGCCTGTCTTGCAAGCGCAAGGACCCGGGTTCGATTCCCCGGTAACCACATAACAATACTGGGTGTCGAGACCCACACCCAGCAGCAACCAGTACCACATACCACAGTGCCGGGCGTGGTGGCTCACGCCTGTTATCCCAGCACTCGGGAGGCAGAGGCAGGAGGATTGTGATGTGAGTTTGAGGCTGAGCTCAGGGCCAGCCTGAACCACAAAGCGAGACCCTGTCTCAAAAAAAACCTAAAAAAAATAAAAATTTAAAAAATAAATAAATAAATTTAAAAAAATAAAACTCCGTTTTTCGATCAAATGCTGCTATTCTGCTTGCCTGTATTTTTTTCTCAATTAGTCAGCAGTTTTCTCAATCACTTAATATTAAGTCCAGCCTGGCAGTTTTCTTGTTTAAGTGTCACTGCACTAATTTGTTCTTTATTGCAAGAGAAAGCCATTAATTCAAAGTGATCAGTTTTGTTTTTAGAAGAGAGAGAGTGCAATTTCTCTAATTTGATCCATTAATTAAGTGTAGAAGGATATAATTTACTACTTTAGGTTAGTGATTTCAATAATATTTTATACAACCTGCCAAATTATCTACATTATCTAAAAAGCTGGTATCTCTCTAGACTGTTAGAGACAGCTCCACCACCGTCCCTCTTCCCAGAAAGTTAGTCAGTCATTACAAAGGAAAAGGTATTATCTCAAAATTAATCTGATATCTCTATTATCATTCAGGTTACTTTTACTGATTAAAATAAAGCATCCTTGTAATCTATGAACACAAGAAATGATAAGCATCTGGCTTTGATATATTAAATTTTATAATTCTTTGGAGCTTCTCAAAATGCCTTACTTCCCTTAGAACTATTTTTCTGAAAATAAAAACCTAGCACTACACCAATTAAACAGTTTTCAAAGGGGAAATGATCAATTCAGAGGATTCATTATTTTATCTCATATACAAGCTCCCTCTGCAGGTAATAACAAGGGTTAGCAAAAGTATTTGAAACATGCAGGCAGCTGCCTGTGTAAAGATGCAGGTCACCCTTTTTACTATCTACCCTTGTTCTAGCTACCTTATCTGAATAAAATAATCACTTTTGAAAATTTACAGTTCAGTGGAAATAGTTCTCTGCTCCATCCTGGATACATACATTTTCCCTAAAGTCACCGATGAGTTACTCACACAAAATGTATTTCAAAGGGAGTGGGGAGAAGGAAGACATTTCTTTGCTTACACTGTGACAGCCTCAAATGACAGACCACCCAACACAACTGGCCTGGTCGCTTATCTGAGTCATCTTTTGAACACAAAGTAAACAGTCTAAGGTGGCATCTTAGTGTGGATTTACAGAGGAAAACAAAAGGTCAGTTTTAAATGAATGCAACAGTCACAGCTTCTGATTCGAAATAGTTCCAAAACTCCAATCTGGAGAAATTTGTGAAAAATCATATCTCAGTAAGTCAATATCCCCTCGATAAGTTAAAATGCATGATCTGCAATATTCTCTTTTCTGTGATAGTGCTTTTCAAAATTTGTTCTAGATTTCTTTTTACCTAATGTCCCCTCCTGCCATTATTTCTTCCCCCAAGTATATGTAGGTTATGAAGAGTCTCTGCCAAGGGACCAAAAACGGCAAAGTGAGCAACAGCTGCAAAAAAATCTTGGTGCTGAAGCATTTCCAAGAAGACTTCTGCTGAAAATACTTGATGCTCTCCTCTATTTAGAACTTCTCCCAACACCGACACAGTACTTCCAAAATGAGTAAATGTGGGCTAAACTTCAGAACCGAACTGTCTGACTTACCTATCATTGTTTAAATACAACTAGGATACACTAATGTAGGGCTGAAAGTTTAGCTTTGTGGTAGGGCAGATGGCTAGAATGGGCAAAGCCCTGAGTTTGATCCTCAGCAAGGCAAAAGTACAAAAGTGTAATCACTCTTGTGCTAAAAAGGTGCTCTGCACAGTGCTATAACACACAGAAATATGACACAGAGATATATATATATAGTAGCTCTTTTTTTTTCCCAGTAAAACAAAGAAAATAAGGTAACAATACTATCAAAGACCAAAATAAAGTCTTTTAAGTGATTTCTTAAGAGAAAGTAATCAAATCTTTTTTCACTTATATTTTAGCTCTTCAGGCTGTAGGCATGGTTTAAAACCAAGCTGCTTCCAAGAGTACTCTGGGTATTACACCACTTGAAGCAGAAAAAGCAATGGGAAAAAACTGCTATTCTTCATTTATTGGCTATCAAGAAGAAGCAGCCCATGGGCAAACATTATCCCTCCCATGACAGCAAAATCTCAAAAGGACAAAAACAGTGAAATATCCTGAGCAGAGGTGAAAGGACTACATCATCACGATTGCAGTATAAGCCCATCCACTGATGTGTGTGAAGCCGAAGAAGTGTTTGAACTAGGTCATCTTTCTAAAACTGTGAAGATACAAATTCAGTGCATCAGTGCTCAGTGAGTCTGTGACTTAATAACTTGAAGGCTTCATCAAACTCTTGGAAAATATGGATAATTATGATGATATAAATGCTGAAGAACACAATATTGACAAAACTTTTTCCCAGGCTGTCTTAGCCTTCAAGCAGGGGAATTTTGAGAACGAAAATACACCTGAACGAAAATATCCTGGGATTAAGAACACAAAGCTAAGTGGAGAAACGCGGTATTCTATAATTTCTCATCAATAACCATAACAGCAATCACCGAAAGGTGACAGGCTTCTCCAACAGAAGAATAAAATTTCCATGTGAAAAGTACAAGAGGATAAGGAATAACAATTCCAGAAGGAAATACTTTGTTTTAAAGTAAAAACACAAAGAAAATCATTTTCAACTTGACTCTCTTTTATGTAAACTAACGTTGACAACTTATTAAGTAAATGTGCTCTCCATAAAAACAAGTATTTTATCAGCTAAAGACTTTCTAAAAATGTGTAATGGCTCATTTATCATATGGAAAAGGACTGCAATAGTACTCAAATTTTAAATGATTAAAATTTGAGCTGACTTTATTAATAAAACAATGTTCTTTTGAGCTCTTTATACAAACTCAGTCACTATCCTCTACAAAGGAAAGCATTCGGCAAAAGCAAGGTCACCTCGCCCGCCCTCAGCTGCCAAGTGCCATTTTTGACAGTAATTGGGGTTAGATTATTCTGTCATCTAAATCCTGAGCAATAATCAGTTTGAGGTTTGAAATGATGTTGGAATACCTACAAAAGCAGGCAAGGCGGAGATACGACCAGCATTTGATGGTGCAAAGGCAGGGGAACAGTTTTGAGAACAGAAGAGACGACTGTCAACATTTTAAAAATCATTTTAAAAAGAGATGCCTTAATCACATTTTGTATTTTATACTTGCACTCATTTTTAGCATAAAAAAGCTAACAAATATATATGCAGACAAATTGCCTGCATATATGTTTATGTTGGCCCAAGAAATGGATTAAACAGTAAAGAATTGTTAACTAAAAGAGAAAAAACTAAAGTCTTTTTTTCAATTATAATAGTTTCATGATACATATTTCTTTTCTACTAGGACAGTTAAAGATTTTTTTTACCTGGTTTTGTTCTAACAGAGTAGTATTTGCTCAAATTGACATGAAATCTAAAGGTGAACATCTTTCCCCTCCTCTCCTCTTTGACAGGGATGAACTGTTTTTATTTCCATTTCTTTTCCTCTTTGTATTTCCTGATAACATATTCTTAAAGTTACTTAATGCACCCTAAAAAAGAATTAAGACTCGGTCACATACTTAAGGGAGGTAACTTCTGCTTAACCTGTCTGCTTCCTAACCTTATATTTCTGGTTTTAATAAAATACTGAATCTATCATTTTTTTTAAAAAAAAGGTTCCAAAGGTTTTTTCTTTTTTCTTTTTTTTTTTTTAGCTTTAAGTAGACTTTTTTAATGCAATTAATTTCCACACTGAAATTCAGAGATTAAGGTACCAAGCCTTATGTGAATTTTACTGTTTCTAATGTACTCCTCACTGGTTGGAAATAATCAATGAGAGGACCAACAGGGGCCTCTTTTGCTCAACAAACGTTTGCTTGTCCCGTCGTGTTGTGATTAATGGTGTGCACTGTAGAGGGAGACAGAGCATCCGGGCTAACACAGACCTAAATTTTACCCTCAGGCAGAAATCTGATTTAAACATCTCTATTTAAAGTGACACTTGTCCTCCCTTTTCAACTGCTTTCCCCAGAAATTCCAGGAAGTTGACTTCATGAACTAAAAACAGTCTCTGAGCTGAGTGTGCTGTGGCCTGTCCCGGCCCTTGGGTAACTCTGGATACCAGAAGGGAGCAAGGTGACAAGAAGACAAGTGCCCGGCTCTCTGCTGCTCCGGATCGAGGGCACCTTTCCCTGCTGCGAACGGAAGATGTAGGGGCTCGTCTGACTGTGGAGCCCGTACTGAAAATGTCCAGAATATGTTTCTGTTATCCCTGAGGACGGGGTACGGTCCTCTCAACTTAAGATGACATCTAATATTTCACTATACTCATCTGAACCATCAACTGACTGAACATTCTAGAAATCCAGAAAAGCAACCACTGAAAACAAACCTCTCTAACAAAGGAGAAGAGGTGAGTGGAAGTAGTTTCTTGTACATCAGACGATAAATTTCATGAGGCCGAAATTGGAAAGCGGGGAGAAGAGTATGTTTTTGCAACAGAAAAGGCACCTATACGGTGAAATACAGTCAGTTTTGATATCATTAAGTACTTTGGTCAGTGCTGGCAAGTTCCTACTAACCAAGGTAATCTACTTTCTGTCGCTTTTCAATCTAAATTGATTTTTTTTCTTTTAGCCGTTCTGGTAATTGAACAAATCTATATAATTGTGATGGGCTTTTACTAAGCACCACACAAGGCATAAAACCCTCTATGAAGACAAACTATTACTTCATAAAACTGCAATTTTGATTGTAATTAAACCAGTTGTATTTAAACTTGCTCTACGACTCCGAAGCAGTCAGTTTTTTGGCGTTTTGCTGCGAGCTGCACTTACATGCAGGTGTTACGCGCTTGCTTCTTTTATTCCATCTACATTTCTTTTTCTTTAGATGATATTTATCTGTCAAATAGGGGAGGTGTGTTTTTTTCTAAGAAATAAGCTTCCTAAAATCTGTAGAGTAAGAATATATGAAAAAGTACTCACAGATTATTGCTTCCATTTATCCAACAGGTAAATTATCTAAAAATAGATTTTCTAAGTACTTTTAGTTGATTAATACCTTCCTCCTATTACACCATGACTCACTAGAAATAACTACTTGCTTCAAAATAATATTAAGGAATATCCATAATTTATAACCTATACGTAACAAAACCAACATAGTAAGCTCAGAATACCAAGTTGAAGTCCTCAGTAAAATTTAGGAATGAAAGAACCTACTTAGTCCTGTGCGAGTTAGCACACTAAGTCAAGATATGATTATGTGAAGATTCAAAGGAGTTAATTCCAGTAATTAAGTATTCCTCTCTCTGTTAAACAAACCATTTCCTTGAGCTTCATCCTACAGCCTTTAAAACTAATCACTACTAGAGGGATCTTGGAGAGCATCTCAAATAAAAAAAGGTTTGAGATTTTTGATAATATCCCACCTAATCATAAGAATCTGAACCATTAAATACTTTTCCAGCTTCAATCAACAATTATCAGAAGAAAAGAATATTTGGGCAAGGCTACAAAATCAGTGTCATGCATCAGAAAAATTAACTGACATACAGTTTTAATCTATTTTGGAAATAGAAATATTTTAATCTTTCCTGAAAATAGCTCCAAAAATAGTTATGGAGAAAATGAAGATTTAAGCCGCCTCAACTGGTACACTGAAAACATTAACAGGATTTCAAGCCCTTTACACACCCAGTGACTATCACTATTTTTGGTGCTTTATGAAAAGCATTACCAATTTGCAAAGTTTTTAGGCAGCTACCTTCGCAAATATTCTTACCAGTCCTTCCTTACGATGATGCATCTGATGTATAACATACATTACCGTCAATATAACTGCTCTTCTGTCTCACAGGAGTCTCTTCTAAAGAAAAGCAGGCAGATGCCAAATATGCACCTACCTCACCCTGCAAGACTCAATGTCAGATGCACGGAACCAAGAGGCAAAAGTGTTTCAGGCCTTAAGGACACTTTCTCCAAAAACAGTTCCTTATACATTTTTCCATTCCCTAAACTCGATTCCATTCTCAATCTAAGCGTGCCTAACCTGTACTCTTAAGTCTCCCCAACCTGGTGAGTACCAGCATGGATTTTTGTTAGAAACAAAAAGATTTCTCACTGATAAGTTCAAGTGTATTTAGCTCTCACGCTGGAATAAATTATAATGTTCTCTATTCCGTATTGTAGCTGTTAATAAACTATTACTTGAATATTTATCCACAAAAGTTAGGTCAGATAAATATTTTGATAGAAAACAAAGCAATAACATTTTATGACCATAGTTCACAGGTTTCTAATTGCCTCTTAACTTTCATAACATCCACTCTCCCTTCATACATTCCCATATTACTTAAGACCCTAAAATGCTATTTTAAATTTTTAACAAAACACAGAAAGCTGAAGTCATGATCAACAAAAGATCCCATCTAAGTAAACCCTGATTTTAAAGTTCTCCTCTTGCTCATTTTAAGAAAGGCAACTGTCTAACCCAGAAGCCTGGCGTTAACGTTTCTGTTGATTGTGAAAACTGCAGCCATAAAAACTTCAACTGCTTGTCTTAAATTAAGACTTGTATACTGCATGTGATGAGATCTGTACATTCGCATTAGTGTTTGGCACATTTGAAAGTTGTGCTGTCTCTTTTGACATCAGTCCACCAAAAAAGCAGAGAATCAAAACCCTGGGGTGGGGGACTTACTGAAAATTCTCAGGTCAAAACTTGAAGTAACTGGATTTTTCTATTCCCCATGACTGAATGTTCTGAATCCCCCAACTACCTGCTCCCAGAACTATCAGCGTCTCTAAATTCGTTTTCTGTTTCCAACACACTGTAACCCAGTGATTGAAAATGGCAGCTGAAGTGCTTCTGTAACACATTCGTTTTTCTCTAAGTAGCCCAATTTTGTCATCTAAATGTAGAAAAATCTTCTTTCCCCTGCATTTTACACCTTCAGAGAGTTGCTGATTTCAGGATCACCATCACATAAAGTGAAGAGCAATGTTTTTAAGACAATTTTTAGATTATCACTAATAGCTCTAAAGGATATGTTTTCTTTATAACTCTGCTTTCAAAGCAGCCTAGTTAACAGCAACTTAAGTGCAGTAACAGCAATTACATCAATGCGAGCGCCTTTTTTTTTTTCCACCATTAAACTACTTCTTAGACAAGTGAAGAGATCAGATAAACGATCATAAAATGATTTCAGGATAATGATGTCCAATTTGAATGGCACGGAACAGATCTCATCTCAATCTAAGAAACATCAACACCCCATGAAAGACTAAAAATGTTAGGTAATTAATGATGGCTTTTCATTTTCTGCCTCCAAAATCCTTGTATTTGAACTAATTTCCACTATCAAAATAAAAGCCAGGATTCTGAACACGAGTAAAGGATCGCTCTCCCAAGGAGAGCAATTCGCTTTTAAAACAACCAACCAACCAAGATAAAACTATAAAGCACAGGAGCTTAGAGAATCAAATCTTCGCTGAAATTCACTTTCATCTTAAAAGTAGGTTTTGTGAAGCCTTAAGTTAAAGAACTAAAACTAATTCTTTCCCAGAAATTGAAGATAAAAGTTCTCCCTTCTCCCTTCACTTTTCTCTCCATAAACTGACCCCAGTGACCCAAGCACTTGTTCTTCCTGTGTCTTCATTCATGGAAATTGAGTTAAAAGAAATTCAAACAACGCAGCTCTCTGCCAATGTAAAAATGCAAGAGCAAATAAACTATACACACTTTATTTCAAAAACAAAAATCAACTTTACGCTGAATAGGAGTTTACCGTGTTTGACAAAAGACAAAGATTTTAGACCAAAACATCTCCACAGAACTGTATCTACTTAAACAGAAGTGACTTTTACAAGGGGCCTTTATCACTCAGAAACACTGCCCATGCTCACACTCGCAAGAGAAGCTGTCCTGACAAAGTTCAGCCTGAGTTTTTAGTTTGCAACAACCTCCCACTATGTTTTTTCCTGTATTAATTTAGCAAGGACGTCCAAAAGAAAGCTTTCTGTGAGTACAAATGTTTTATCACAAAATTTCCATTGTTTTATGACTAATTCAAAGCCTCTCTCATATCACCAACATGACGAGGTGGAGGCCCCAGAAGAACATTATGTTTGCCGTTAAAGCTTTCTCACTTTCCCTACTACCAAAGAGACCCCGAAAGACAGGCAACAGTGACTATCATAAAATAAAAGGTCATCCTTTTTCTAAGAACAAACCATTTATCAATAGAAAATAATTGTCTCGCCATTTGCGAGGGCTCCACAGCAATAGGCAATGTTTTTGGCTCACGTAATTACAAAACAGTAAAAGTTCAGAAACACAGCCTGAATCCACCTCCCTATTTTTACCCTTTACAATTCTCAGTGCCCTTTGGGCCTCGGCTTGGAAGCAAATGGAAGACGGGCCGGAGTTTTCTCAATTGAGCTGAAGCTAAGAAACCTTTGATATGCTAATGGTCCCCTTCAAACGGTAAGAATTCACACTTGCATTAATTCAAACAATTTGTGCAGAATGATGTGAAATGGCACCTCTTTTAGAGGCAGGCAACAAAGGCAGAGGATCGGAATGTCTGAAGAAACTACACAACAGAACATTTGGTCTGCAGTATTGTCCTTATCGGGCATCAATTTCTGGGAGGGTGAAGGGACAGAAAATAAAAAGTTCCATAACACACTTGAACTTAAAGGGACTTTCCCACCAAGCTTTCCGGAGCGTCCGATGAACCCTCTGTTTAAAGTTACAAAGTTACCTTCAGCCAGGTCAAAAAGGTCCCATCCAACCCGAATCGCTGCCACAGACACCACAGAAAGTCCTATGTTGGTATGGACGAGTATTCGCTCTGTAGCGCCTATCTTAGAAGCTGCGCTCCAAAGCAAACGCGATGTGGCAAGAAGTATCCCCACAGGTCAATGACTGGCCAAACGGGTGCGATTCTCCGCGCTGTGCACCCGAGGGGAGCCAAGAGCCAACTCGGTGGGGCCAGTTCCAGACAGAAACACTGAGGGGGAAATGAATGAACAAACTCAGTCGGTTAAATCTACGCCTCTGGAAAGGGGGAATGGAGAAGCATACATAATGTTCCAAAAAATGCAGAAGGGAATCAAAGGCTGGGGGCGGGGTGAGGCGGAGAGCGCCTCGGAACCTGGCCTTTGTAACGGGAACCATATGCTCGGTGGCTGCAGCTCAGACGCTCCCAGGCTGCTCGGAGGCTGCTAAGCAGCCTGACACCTTTCAAGAAACAGGAGGAAAACATTCCGAGTCTGAATCCGGCAGCACAGTTCGCACCGGGAAGAACGGAGCGAGGGGGCCAGGCGCTGGGGGGAAAGGGAGGAGGGGGAGGAGTCCCTAGAAACCGGTAAAGGTTAAGACGGATACCGCGGAACTGTCCCTCCAACTGTGCTTCTAGAGGACGGAGTAAAGTGAAGACAAAAACGCCCAGGTCTACGGAGGACGCACGTTCCTTCGCCTCTGCTCAGGGACGCTGGGGCCCTAAGTAAAGGTTCCCGCGATCTCCCTGACCCAAAGTCCTTAGTTCAGCGAAAGGAATAAACTTTACTGGGCCCCGGCGGAAGAGTCTTGCAGCCGAGGCTGCCGGGTCACAGCCACACCAGGGGCGCAGGCCACCCGGCCCAGGGGTCTCCCCTGCGCTCCCAGTCGCCCCACGCCTGCGCCCCGCCGCTGCTCCCCAAGCCAGGCTCGCCAAGGCTCCCGTCCCCGAGGCACCCCAGCAGCCCACACCCCTAACTTCTCCCGCAGGCCCAGCGCGGCCCGCTGCTGCCCTCTGACTGCAGGGCCGGGAGGCAGCCCCACCGCCCTCCCCGCGGCCCGCCTCGTCCCTGGCCCCGCCGCCCTCCCGCTTCGCCGGGCTTCCCCGGCCCCAGCAGCCCGCCGCCCCTAATCGCTGCCAGCCCAGCGCCGGCGCGACCACATCTGGCCACGCTCTGCTGTCATCCCCGCGTCTCCACTCCGCCTGAGCGGGCGCGGAGGCAGCAGCAGCCCGCGGTAACTCCTGCGCGCCCGCCCCGCGCCCCGCGCCGCGCCGCCAGCTCCGGCCCTCGGCGCGGCACTCAATGGCCCGGGACAGGCCCGCGGGTGCGCGGCCGCCGAGGGGACGTCAGGCCGCACCCGGAGCCCAGCAGCCCCGGGGAGGCGCGCCGGACGCCCCCCGACCCGAGAGCGAAGGGACCGGCGGCACCTCCCGGCCCCAAGCTCTCCCGAGAAACAGAGGAAAGCGCGCGGGCCGTGGCTTCGAGCCCAGCACCCTCCCCAGCAGCGAACCCGCGACCACAGCGCGGCCCGGGGTGGCTGCGATAGCTGCAGGGAAAGGGACAGGGACGGGGACGGGGACGGGGCTGCACCGACTGAAGATCCGGCGCAGGGCGGGCGGGGCGGGCGCGGGTCCCCGGCCCGAGACTGCAGCCCGAGCCGAGCCCAGCCGCCCGCTGCTCCTGCGCCTCCCGCGTCCCGCAGACGGCGCCCGGGGGCGCAGGCGTCCGGCGTGGAGCAAACAGGTCTCCCGGCGCGGCGGCGGGTCCCCCTGCGGTGCTTACCTCGGTCTCGAGCGCCCCGGGCAGGGCCGTCTGGCGGGGGGCCGCGGTGCCGGGAGGCCAGGCCGCCGCGAGCGGGTCTCCGGCCGGACCGGGCGCCGCGGCTCGGCGCGTCCTCCCCCTGCTCGGCCGCCGCCGCCTCCAGCCGAGCAGCGAGCGCCGGGCGGCTCCGGGGTTAAGTCAACATTTTCCCGCAGTTTCCCACACGCCGCTCGGCGAGGTCTCCTCACATGCGCGCACGCACCGGACCGCAGCCCGCTCCCTCAGGACGCGGCGGGACGCGGGCGCCGGAGCCGAGGGCAGGCGCAGGACCGCGGCGGGCAGAGGTGCGCGGAGCCCGGGTCCCTGGCGGCGGCTGGAGCGCAGCGCAGCGCCGCGCCGGGTCACTCAGCCTCGGCCCGCCGAGCGCACGGGCAGCCCGCGCGCCGACCCCGCGGCCCGGGGCGGGAGGCAGCGCCGCCCGGCCTCACATCGCGGGGCTCCCGGCCGGGCTGCGCGGGAGGCTGCGGCGGCGCCTCGCCCTCGGGGAGCACGGAGAGCCGCGCCGCGCACGGCCGCTGAGGGGACAGGCGGCCGGCAGTGCCCGCGAATTCCCGGCTACGCGCCCGACTGCGATCCAGCACCTCTGCGTGTGTGCGCGCGGGGAGAGTGAGAGGCGGCGAGGAGAGCGCGGCGAGAAGAGGGGGAGCCGGGGAGCGCGAAGTCCTGACACGGACTCACGGCGAGGTCTGAACTGGAGTCACCTCCGCCGCCGCCTCCTCCGCCCGCCGGCTCCCCCACCCCCACCCCACTGCTGCTAATCATATAAACATATTAGTGTCTGCGGCGGCGAAGGACAAATGTCTCCCTCCTGATTTTTCCAGCAAGGGGCTCGGGCAAACTCAAAAGAAGATTACAGGCAGCTAAGTACAAAACGTGGAGCAGATAATCTATAACTCATTGCCGCCCAATGGCCATTTTCCACTCCATTTGAGCAGCTGCGGCGGCCGTGCACCCCAGCCGGGGTGGGGGGCGGCGCGAAGGGGACACTTACGGGCTCCGGCCGTTCCCGGTGGCCGTGGCGGTGGCCAAGCAGCCTCCCGCGGACAGGCTGGCTCCGGGTCCGCCGGAGGGGCGGCCGCAGGGTGTCAGGATGGCGGCGGCGGTGGCCAGGGACGCGCGCACGGTCCGGATCGCTCCCCGGAGGCGGCCTGCACCCGCTCGCGCCCCTCCCCCCGCTCCTCCCCTCCCGTCGCTTCCCTGGGCCACCCCAGGTGTCGGGGCTCAGCTCCCAGTCCCCCCAAACACACCCACCCCACCTCCTCGCTCCCCGCCGCGCCCCCAAACTCCACTCACTGAGCGCTCGGTCCTCCGCGCGCTCCGCCGGCGCACGCTCTCCATCCTGTCCACACACACGCACTTTCCAAACATTTATTTTATTTCTGGAACAGGGTGAAGGCTACTGGGGGGGCACGGAGCAGCCTCGGGCCGAGCGCAGGCGCCTCCCTCCTCTCTTCCCTCCCGGCCCCCGAGCTTTCTCCTTGCCTGGACTTCGCAGCGGCGCCCAGGATGCGTCTGGTACCCACCCCGTCTCCAGGTTTTCGCTTTTCTCCACGCACGGATCCGGAGGCCCCGAAACTTTTAGTTTCCGCAGCCCTCCTTTTGTGTGACTGCTCGGAGGAGAAAGGACGTCTGTTCGCCGCGGCTGCCTCCGTCCGGCTGCCGCGCGCAGGGGACGCTCCAGGGTTAATGCGTCTTTGATACCTGAGATTTCCGGCGCGCTCGTTAATGAAAGTTACATTTTTTTAAAAAATTGCAATGACTTTTTCTTTGTAGTTGCGTACAGCTAGCTAAACTTTGACTTTATTGACCATATTTCACAAGAACGTTTTGTTTGTTTTTGATTAAACTCACCAGGATAAGCAACGGAAGGAGACTACAGGGCTCTACTTGCGAGTAAGTTCACAGTGCTATTAGGTCTGTTCCCCTCGTTTCCTTACATTGAAACTGCTCCTGTCGCGTGACCACACTTCCTTGCCCTGTCTGTTGGCAGTGTCAGCAAAAGCCAGGCAGAACTGGCCATGATCTTAAGGGACCAGACCATGTCAGAACCAGTCACTTTTAGAAAAAAAAGACGCATAAAAGCCATTTAATTGTCCTCTGCATGAAGAAAATCAAATTTGAATTCTGTTTAATGACAGGATTTCTGATCTGAGAGCAAATAAGTTTTCAGATGTATTCCTGCAGTCCTGACTTAATGAGTGCAGCCATTTCCCTTGGTTTTCAGGAAGAACTGATTCTTCCAGAGTGAAAGCCTCAGAAAATAGAGTGAAATTTGAGCTTCTATGCTTTCAGAAACAATATGTACTTTTTGTTACTGCGAGTATGTTGTAGTCGTCAGACTTCAGAAATCATTTCAAACAATGCTATTAAAATGTCAACAGTAGACTGTTCAAAAGACACGAAGATTCTATATACCTATCAGCATTTTGTCACAAAGCCAGATATTTATAGTAGTAAAGTAAACCCAGCTATTGGTCAACTATTGTTCTCGACTTGTAGGAAATCTTTGAGTTAACTGTGTATGTTCTAATAACTGACACATGCACTTTTGGTAGATTCACTGTAGTTCTCGAACAGAGAAGACTCTAAGACAATCTAGTTTCTTCTACTGGATGTACTGTATTGATGTTTTGATATCTTCACAATAAAAGGAACAAGTTAGAGCATTAAATTATACAGTCTTCAGTTTCATAAGCAGCAGAATACAAATATCACCCATTCAGTCTATAAACGAGTATGGAAAAAACATACACTGATTCAGTGCTGATGTGAAACTTTATAATGTACTTCACTTTTATATGTGTTGGAATTTATATATACAACAACAAACTTAGGAAAATTAAATCAGTCTTCTTAAAGTAGTTGATAAAAGAGTAGAACTGTAAGCCTCAGTCCTCAAAGGTCATTTATATCATAGTCTTCTTTAGAATTCATTTGATTTTTATTTTATTTAAGGTTCTAAAACAATGTCAGACTAGTAATAATAATTTCCATTTTCCCAAATTTTTAGCCCTTTATTTTGTTCATCTTTGAAGGTTTTCCACTCTTCTGGGTTTGACATACAAGAAACCCCAAGGAGCGCACAGATCAGCCAAATCCTATTTTCTTTTGGGAAGCAAACTTAGGCTGAAGTTTTTATTTAGTGAGCTTAGTAAGTAATCAATAGACATTTTTGCCTGAATTAAGCTGGCCATATGTTGGCTCATTTACTTAATTATTTAAAACTCCCCCAGAAAGAATCTAAGAACTAACTCACTTTCGACATCTCATAGGTCTGACACTCTTTCATGCTTAGGATACAAAGTGAGTCACTTTTCACTAGTTTCCTAAACTGCATCACCAAAAAAGCAGAAGGCTTGGAAGGGGAGACACGTTTATCAAAACTGAGTTAAAACTAGAGAGAATGGAAAATTCCCCGTACAAATTTTGAATCTTAATTCAATAGAATGTCTATTCTGTAGAGTTCAAAGAGTTCAACACACACACACACACACACACACACACACACACACATATTCCTTCTATATGTGTATTCCTTCTCTAAATGGTCTAATTAAAAAACTTTTGCATAATACTTAACTTTGTGCACCCACAGGAATTGAAAGAGCATTAGATTGCATCGATATATTCAAGATTAAGTTGTTAACTACAAACCTACCTTCACCAAGGAGGAATTAAATGACGTACTACATAGAGCATGTCAACATTCAGAAAACCTGACACTTCATGACAACACCAGTCCTCATGCATAACAATACAGGTGTTAACAACACAAAAAATAAAAACAAGAAGCTTAACAAAGTCTGCAGAAGTGAGCAAAGTAAGGAGAATTGGAATGTCATACATTCTCTACAATCCAATCCATTGCACTCTTCAGTCTATATTATTATTTAAGTAATGGCAGAATCATTGACATTCATAATACTTACTAATTGTTTTTTAAAACTAAATTCTACAAAGGACAAAGGAAACACCCATTTCCATTTGTTTTATGTTAAATCAACATCTAACCACTGATGGTGATTTCATTCAAAGAAAACAGAAGGAACTCATTAGCTTATGTGGTTAGAGAGATTGATGGGCTTCAAACATTTTAACCATGCGTGGTTTTTTTTTCCAACTGTAGAAAGTCATGTTTTTAATTTAAACAACCATAAGAAACTAAGGATTATTTTATTCTACGCATTCATGTATTTCTGATACAGAAATCATGTGAATTTTTGAAGCTATGAGTATCCAGTTGTCTTGGTTTGGAGGGATGTGCTCAGGTGCTTGTCAACATGTATGGGAATGAATAAAAATGAAAGAATCTGAAGAACTATAAAAATGGATGTGGCTGCCCAATATGGTGATGAGTGTGAGCCAATAAAATAAAGGCAGTAGTGAGCTTGGACACAGATGTACCAGTGGAAAGGGGGCTCCTGGGCAGGCTGGAGAAGGGCTGGCTGTGGGTTAGAAACTGCCGTGTCATTTGAGCTGCACAGATGCAGAGAACTGTTGGTGGGAGGTTTTGATTAGAGCTGTGGACATTTTCAGAAGGAGGACAACAAATAAGTCAACCAGACAAATGCAGCTACTTTCTAATTCCGAAAGAGACATAAAATGTGTTAGCTTCTGTACTACATTGAACTCTGTTCTCTTTTCTTTATCATTGCTGTTGAATAACGCTTAGTGCTGAAACTAGTTTCCCCAAGTCTAGAAAGTGAACTAGTTCAGAGCCCTAGAACAGATCAAAGCCCTGCGTGCAAACCAGTCTTCAGCGGAACTGGTTGAAGGTTACTAGCTGTGTTTTTCATTTTGGCTTTGTCATCCATGTAGGCTGAAAAGAGATCAAGACTTGTTTTCCATGAGAACAGAAACATATGAAAGCATTTGGCAAAGCTGGTAAGTTTTTTTTTAACTGTTGTCCTGGCTCTCTAGGCTGACTAGATTTTGTCCAAGAAGGCCAAACCCTGCCCATAATGAAGAGATGCTGGCCCAAGTATAAGGGTGAAGTTTAACATAAATATGGCTGTAGTGCGCTGGGCTTAATGATATTGTTTAGAAGTGAATAATCACATATATTAATACTCATCACTGTGTAATTCATGCTTTTTAAAAAATATTCACCAGTAAAACTGGTTGCATGATTTTTTTCTGTAAACTTCCAGTATTTAAATATGTACAACTGTATATAAAATTTTTATACCTTTATAATTATGATACGCAGAGCAAGCAAATTAAAATAGATATTCCTCATAATTATTGTTCCTTTGTATTTCACAGCATTCAGTGTTAGCCTTTCTTTCCCACAGATTGTTCCCATAACTCCTGTTAATCTTTGCACCTTGAGGATTTTCTATAATTGGGTCTTATAGATCTTCTATCAGTGCTTCTGGCAAGCAGAAAGTGGAACTGGAATAACCTTACTTTTCACAAAGCTCATACTAACATAATAATTATTTTGTTCATGATGAATACTCATGACCAAATGTTTGCTCATTAAAAGTCTATGGTTTAAAAAGAAACCTAGTCATCTCCTTTTAAGTTATACAAATTGCTGTCATTAACAGTAAAGATGAAATGTCTTCAATTTTTTAAACTGTTTGTTAGGCTATGCAAAGTGATACAGGCCTGTGATCTTAGCTGTTCTGGAGACCAAGACAGGAAGACCTCAAGTTCGAGCCCATCATAGGTAACCTAGTGAGACCCTGTCTCTAAATTTTTTAAAAAATGGTCTGGAGATGTAGCTCAGTGTAGCTCAATCCCAGTACCTATAAAAAATATTAAAGCTGAACTAGGAGTAACCTAAAATTACAACTCTGTTGAAAGTGTAGTAGTTTGGAAAGTATCACGTATTGACTGGCTACCAAACAAAAGCTAAAAGAGCTCAAAGGAGAGAAAACTACTTTGTCAAATTTAAACCCTTAAAGATAACCAAATAGCATTTTTACAAAATAGTACAAATTGAATTTTTAGTACCTTTGGAAATAGGACTTTGAGTATTCATGGCATAGTTCAATATACTATGGCAAAATTTGCCAAAAGATTTTACAAGACAGACGACAAATTCACAAACACCTTCTTTACATTTTAGAAAGTCAAAGATATAATCCTATTATACTCCTAATATTTTCATGGTAAAATACTTCAGGTTTTCATCATTAGACAGCAGAAAAATAATAAATGTAATCTATGGTCTTAATTTTCTTTTATTGAAACAGGGTCTCGCTTTGTAGTTCAGGCTGGCCTTGGACTCACTTTGTACCCAAACAAGCCTGGAACTCACAACAATCCTCCTGCCTCTGCCTCCCGAGTGCTGAGATTACAGGAGTGAGCCACCATGCCTGGTGATTTTTTATTTTATTTATTTATTTATTTTAGACAGGGTCTCACTTTGTAGTTCAGGCTGGCCCTGAGCTAACTATGTAGCTCAGGCTGGCCTCAAACTTGTGTCAATCCTCCTGCCTCTGCCTCCTGAGTGCTGGGGTTATAGGTGTGAGCCACCACACCCAGCGCTGTGTGGTATGTGTGATGGCTGGTAAGCGTGAGTCTCCATGCCCAGCACTTTGGTATGTGGTTACCTGGGATTGAATTTGGGACCTTACACTTGCAAGGCAGATACCTAAACCACTTAGCTAAATCCCCAGCCCCAGGTCTTAATATTTTTAAGCACATTTTTAAACTCCGAAAATATTTTATAGTTTGAAATTGTATAATGTGAGATGCTTGACTTCTGCTTTGGTTGATCCTCTAGTTACATAAATTAACTATTAGTAATATTTTCACTTTTTTTCTTATTGTTATGACTACATTTTTAAACTTTGTTTTGCTGCTTTATTTTTGAAAGTTTTTATTTGTTGTATAAATTTTAATAAAAATAAATTTAAGCATGGTAGGACTAAAACAACCAAGTACAAAGTAAAATATTGTGTGTGATGTGATGTGTGTGTGTTTGTGTGTGTTTCTGAGAACTGAGCCTGGAAACTCTGCACTGAGCTCTAGTCCTAGTCTTTTAAAATTTTTTTTTTTAATTTTTGGGCCGGGGATATAGCTCAGTGGTTCCGGGCGCCTGTCTTGCAAGCACAAGGGCCTGGGTTTGATCCCCAGTAACCACATAACAATACTGGGCATGGAGACTCACGCCCAGCAGCAACCAATTCCACATACCACAGTGCCGGGCGTGGTGGCTTACTCCTCTAATCCCAGCTCTCGGGAGGCAGAGGCAGGAGGATTGCTGTGATGTGAGTTGGAGGCTGAGCAGAGGGCCAGCCTGAACCACAAAGCGAGACCCTGTCTCAAAATAAATAAATTAATTAATTAATTTAAAAAAAAATTTTAGACAGGGTCAGGCTGAATTACTAAATTGACCATGCTAGGTTTCTTGTGATACTTCTACTTCTGTCCTCCAGGGTGCTGTGATTACATCCATGCCTGTTTAATTTAGTTCTTATCACGTAATACCTTGGCAAAATTTCAGAATAGTCTCATCTCTGTTTCTCAAGAATGATCCAAATCCTTACACTTCAATTTCAACCCACCGCACTTCCTTACTGACGCATTTGTTTTGGTGCTGGGAATCGAACCTAGTTCCTCACATTCTTGGCCCGGAGCTCTACCATCGAGCTATGCTTCCACCTGCTTTACTATTCTTCAAGCCACTAATGAAATCAGTTGACTAAGTCCTAAATCAAACAATGATGTAGTAGGCATAGAATTTTGTAATGTGAAAACTGCTTTACCATCCAAATTTAGAATGCTATCAAAATATCATTTATATCTCAAAAGAGTACTGACATGATTTGGTAATGATAAGGTTTTGTTGAATGATATTGAATGAAAAAAAAGGGGAAAAACTTCTTAGAGAGCAAACACAAAAACAGACAACTTGTGAAGCTGCTCTACATTAAAAGATCGCTGAACCATCACCTGGATAACACATTCTTTCAGTGTGCTTGTCTTAGGGACGGAAATGTGCTTCATGAGTCATCCACACCTGTCTCCAATTTTCCTGTGTACCAAAGCCTCATATATACATGTAATAAAAGAGGATTATTAGTGCATTAGAAAAATGGCTTCCTTTCATTATGAGGATGTAATTCATGACACCGACTTAATTGGTATTGTGTCCTTACTACTTGAATTAATGGCCCCAAATCTAACTGTGTATTTTTAATTGTTTAAACAATATGGAATAGATTGCGGGAACAGCCTGTTCCTGTCCAGTATGGAGTGACAAGCACTCTGCAGTAACTC